>PVHP010020226.1:0-32152 GCA_004024765.1 Zapus hudsonius | reverse complement strand
AGAGAGAGAGAGAGAGAGAGAGAGAGAGAGAGAGAGAGAGAGAGAGCACGCACACCAGGGCCACCACCTAGTGGGTCTGGCTTCTGTGGGTACAGGGGAATTGAACCCAGGTCCTTAGGCACTGGAGGCAAGTGCCTTAACCTCTGAGCCACCTCTCCAGCCCTGGTCTGTTTACTTAGTAGTTTAATTATAATATGACAAGAGTGTGGTTCTTTTCTGGTCTTGTCTGTTTGCTGTTCTGATTTTCTCCTGTGTCTGCACTAGTATCCCTTTCTCTAATTTTGGGAAGTTTTGTTCTATGATTTTGTTGAAAATACCTACTATGCTTTTAGATTGGAATTCTGTCCATAATTCTTAGAATTAACTCTTTATAGTATCTTGAGTGGAGGTTAAAAAAGAGAGTTATTAAAAGATTGAAAACACACAAAAAATGACCAGAAGTTAACCCTGATATACAAATGATAAAAAAGGGCAAATTAAAAAAAATAGTATTTCTGCCTTGGGATGGATTTTGAATTTTTTCCCTCTGTGATATTTCCTTTAGCAGTCTGCTTTGATATTTAAGGTGTGATTAGTACTCTTCCTATGGGGTTCAAACCCATAGGAAGAGATTTTGAGGATTGCCCAAGGGAGATCAGTTCAGTTACCTTTTGTAGGGAGTTTCTGTCTCACCCATGCCGAGTACTAAGGAAGGTTCCCTGTGCTCTCTTAGCTTGGCTCGTCTCAGCTGGATAGCTTGGTGTAGGTTTTGGATCAGTGTTGGAAAGGGAGAGAGGGAACCTTTGGTCCTGGTGTGTGGGGAAGTGAGGCTGTGGAATGCTGCCTGACGGTGTTCTCCCAGAGTTCAGCCTTAGTATTTATTTTTTAAACAAATATTTATTTGAGAAAGAGATATAGACAGAAAGAGGCAGACACAGAGAGTGTGAGTGTGGGCACACCAGGGCTTCCCATCACTGCAAACAAATTCCAGATGCATGCGCCACTTTGTGCATCTGGCTTTATGTGGGTACAGGGAATTGAACCTGGGTCCTTAGGCTTTGCAGGCAAGCACCGTCACTGCTGAGCCATCTCTCCAGCCCACCCTAGGTATTTTTTTGTTTGTTTGTTTTTTTAAGGTAGGGTCTCACTCTAGCCCAGGCTGACCTGGAATTCACTCTGTAGTCTCAGGGTGGCCTTGAACTCATGGTGATCCTCCTACCTCTGCCTCCCGAGTGCTGGGATTAAAGGCATGCGCCATCACGCCCGGCTCCTCCCTAGGTATTTTTGTTTAAGCTTCCTACTTAGTCTTTAGCAGGTGGAGCCCTGTTGGAGGAGGTGTGTCACTGGGGGTGGATCCTGAGTCCAGCCCTACTAGGTGTGTTCTGAGCCTGCCTGAGCTCTGGCTGTTTGTGCTTGCTGGTGTTGCTTGGTTCTCTCTCTCTCTCTGCTGTGGATGTTGAAGTGAGCCAGCTTCTTCTGCCTTGATGAAGCATCTGTAAGTCTGAAATCAAACCCTTCCTCTCGTGAGCTGCTTTTGTTAGGATGTTTGTCCCAGCAATGAAAAGGTAATTGCAATGTCCCCAACCTCTCTGTCAAACGCTTCTGATTTTGCAGGCTTGGGCATATGGGAGAAGCCCTCCCCTGCAGTTTCCCAGGCTGTCGATGGCGGCAGTGGGGCAGGGTGGTTAGGCGCTAGCAGGAGCCCTTTGCATGGCTAGCCAGCACACTGATGAGCTGCAGCTCCCTCCTGCTTCTCTCTAGGTGTCTCGCCTGGCTTAGTTTGTTTTTAGACCTTGTCTTTTTCTGAAGAAACACACATTGTGTGTTATTTAACCTTCTTTTCCCCCGTGTTACTTTCTTGGAAGTCCCCTGACTTACCTGTTTGAGGCAGTTTTTTGCTTTGTAGCTTAGGTTGGCTTTGCGGTCATGAAGTCATGATCCTCCCGTCTCAGCCTGCTGAGCGATGGGATTTGCAGTGTGTCCCACCACACCTGGCTTCCACAAATATTTCATGAGTGGCCAGACCCTGCCAGACACTGTTGTACGTATGAAGTCAGCACTTTTCAAGAACCGTGAAGGGTGTTTGCCCTCGTGGGGCTAATGCTCCCTGTTTTCCTGACATTTTGTCCACCTCACTTTGATTATATCAGTGAGAGCAACCTGGACGTTCATGATCTCCTTCAAACAACTTTGAGTAATAAGCTTGGTGCCAACTATGAAGCTCGGTTTTACCAAGTTGGCATCCATTTTCTTGCATCCTTGGCTCACGAGGCATTTTGCTGCTGTGTTCTTTCTGCTGCTTTCTACCTTTTAGTCTTGGAAATTTTGTTATTGAATTTTATTACTATTCATAATTAGAATTATATTTTAAATTGTAATTATATGATCAGACAGCTGTGTATAATATTTTAGTACTATACATAGCCCAATCCTTTTTTTATAAAAGGGTTTCCATTGGTGGAACTTATTACCAGGAGGTATACATAACAGAATAAATAATTCTCAGGAAAGCACATATCTAAAATTATGTAGCCTGGTGTGGTAGGGCATATCTTTAATCTTAGCACTCAGAAGCTGAGGCAGGAGGATCTTTGTGTGTGTGTGTGATATAGAACATCAGGCATATGCCTTCTTTTGCTCATTCATGTTTGTTCTGCTGAAGGCATCTCTCACTGAACCTGGAGCTGCCATTTTTGGTCAAACTGGCTACCCAGTGGTCTCCAGCAATTCTCTAGTCTCTGCTCCCCATGCGACTGGGGTTACAGACACACATTGTGTGGAATTGAACCCAGGGACAGTCAGGCCCTCATTACCTGCTGAGCCGTCTTCCTAGCTGGAGGAATGCAAGCTTGAGGTCAGCCTCGACTCTGGAGTGAGAGATCAAACAATAAGAAAGTCTTACTTGGTTCTTTCAGTCATGACCATTAATAGTGCTTCAACTCTAATAAGAACCAGAAGTAATATTGCTTTAAAATTTTTTTTATTTATAACTGATAATGGCACTGAAGACAAGAGTAATTTGCTTAAAACTCTAATATTGGGAATCTTTTTGACAAACATGTCCAGTAGTGAAAAAATCTAATTTGTGTACCCTTACACAGCTAGCGTTCTCTCTCTCTCTCTCTCTCTCTCTCTCTGTGTGTGTGTGTGTGTGTGTGTGTGTGTGTGTGTGTGTATTTTAGCTTATTTTGAGATAAGGTTCACTTTCTAGCCTGGGCTTACCTTGAATCACAACCTCCCTGCCTCAGCTTTTTGTGATTTTTAGTGAGGTCTTTGCTCCCCCCCCACCTTAAAAGCTTGCTGATTTTCAGTGTGATAAAATGTTACATGTACTAAGTCCTGAATTCTGGGCATGCGCAGTGTGGAAGGGATCAGAGAGACACAGGCCAAGCAGACAGAATGTCACAGGCCAGTGTGGCAGAGGACGGTGGGAGCCTGGTGGGGCTAGGGCTAAGATGAGCTTCCTAGAAAGAGCCAGTGATTAATTTAGTCTCATGAGGGTAAGATCAGTGACTGTTGTGACCCAGGCTTAGAGTCCCACTGGGTCACTGAAGAGCCAGGCTTGGCGGGGAGACAGCACAGATCTCTGGCTAAGCAGATGCATGGTGCTCTGAATGGAGCTTTGGAGGTGAGAAAGGTCAGCAGTCAAAGCTCAGAGGCAGATGAGGCTCAGTTGCGACATTTCCAACTTGGTCAGGTAAAGCCTTCCTGGACCACTGGGTCCAGCAGGACGTGGGCAATGTCCCTTTAACAATCAGCAGCCCACCTCGCCTCAGCACCCGCTGTGGCTGGCACCTTCTGGGCGCTTCCCTCCCCATACTCTCATGTAGGGAGACTGTGGAAGGCTGCAGAGGTTCTGCTTAAGCAGGAAGCAGTCGGGCTGGCGGGCGGAGGCTGATGTGTGTAGGCGAGGGATTATGGTGTTCTCCAAATAGGAAGGTTCTCTCCGGCGTTCTGGACTGCTTTCTGCGGTGGGCATGTTAAACAAATGCCATCGGTCATTTGCATTCTGTCTGTGGTGTTATCCGACATCGCTCCGGTTCTCCTTTTCTTCTGAAAGCTATAGTTTTTCTTGTCTACACACATTCAGTCATTTGATTATATTTCTTCCCCCTTGTTTACGTGCTTATAAATTGTTTTACCCATAAGCTTCTGGGCGCTTTGGCATCTTTCACAGCCTTAGCATCATTGGGCATAACCCAGAAAATTTCTCCCTGGCTTTTAATAAGGTTGTGTTCAACTGTCAAGAGGCTGGTTACTTTAATATATTTTCCAATGTTTGACACAAGATAACTTTGGTCTCCACAGGACAGACTCAGAAAATGAACCTCTTTCAGTCAATAACAAGTGCCTTGGATAATTCGCTGGCCAAAGATCCTACTGCAGGTAAGCTTCGTTTGTGCTTGGCTATGTTACTTCTGGAATTGAAGATCTGCTTGAAGCCTTTGTCTGGTACTCAGTGGTTAACAGTGCTGAACGATCACATTGCAGAACCAATACATTTTAACCCCTTTGTTACATATAGATCTGTGCTAATTTAATCTTCACAGATGTGATCCTGCTATAGCAGTACCTTCTGAATGATATTTACTGTCTATTCCTGTTTCTATAGCATAGAAAGCCCAGGAAATACCATTTTGCTTAGGTCATTATTTATAACGTGAAGTGTTTTTACATTGAGTTTATAAGATATTTCGGAGATTATTTAGTATTTCTCTTTTTTAAAATTAATTAGTCCCTCCCCCATTCTCATATCACATAATCAAATTACCCCTTTGCCTTAATATCGCTTCCTCATTGTGGTTCCCTTCCTAGTGTCAACACACACACACACACACACACACACACACACACACACACACACACACACCCCTAGGTTCCATATATGAGAGAAAAACAGATGGTATTTGTCTGTCTGAATTTGGTTTATTTTAGTTAACATAATGATTTCCAGTTCCATCCATTTTTTTCCTGCAAATGTCATAATTTCATTTTTTATGGCTGAATAAAATTCTATAGTGTATATATGCTTCATTTTCTAAGTATTTTTACAGGCAACTTAACCTTGATCTTAATACATGATCAGCATAAACAATTATAGTGCTCTGTTTTCCAAATTTGGTTGGCTTTACTTCCTATGAATATACTTATATAAGTGTATATATATATATACATACCCATGTAAAGTATGCATACATGAGTATATATATTTAAACATGTAGAGTATACACACACACACACGTATGTGTCTGCACAAACAGGCAAACATACATGTTGCTATACTTTTGGCTTCCACTAGAGAATCACATTACTTATTTATTACTTATTTATTTATCAGTATGTGTATAGGTAGCTAAGGCTCTGGCTGTGGCAGATAAATGAATGCCTATCTTGCTTTATGTAGGTGCCTGGGGAATTGAACCCAGGGCAGCAGGCTTTGCAGGCAAGCACCTTTAACCACTGAGCCATTGCCGCAGCCTTGAGAATCCATTTAAAGCTTAAGTGAAAATTAGGAGGAAGTGAGAGCTAGACCAGAGAGATTCCACTTGAGAGCTTTGAATATTATCTGAGGACGCTAAATGAGTGAAGTAGAGAAGGTGTGTTAGTTTCCCGAGGGGCACTATGGGACCAGCGTGCAGCTCTGTGAGCACCCTCCTTCATTTTCCTCCACGTACTCTGTGGGTCCTTGCAGCCCCCTCTCTCCTTTGCCCACTGAGCCTACCATACCTGCTTTCCGTTGCACATGGCCCAAGCCCTTTCTCTAGCTCAGCACCTTCCTTCCACCCCTCAGATGGCTACCTTCCTGGGTGTCCTGTGTGAGAAACCTGCTGGCCCGAGGGGCCGGCGTGTGTGTGAGCCACAGTTTTGCCTCTAGCTTTCTGACTTGTCAAGTCTCTATTCCGCTCGCCTCATTTTTCTATGGGTGAACAGTGAGACTCTTCATCGGTGATCCCATTTCAGCTGGGGCTTATTTTAATCCATTTCTCCTTCTGCACCTTTCCAACAGTGTCTGGAGACACGTTCCGTTGTCCCAGCTTTGTGTGAATGGGTGTCTGTAATAGAAACCAGGTGCTGCAGTACTTCTCCAGGGCAAAGAAAAGACCCCCAGAGAATTAGCCACTCCAAAATGTTAGTGTTGAAATTGAGAAACCTCGATGTGGATGTGTGGCCCACTTTTGTTTTGACTTAAAATGTAAGCATTATAGCTACTTACTTTTCATGATCTGTATTAGGCATTACTGAATATAATATATTGTGTGAACATCATTTTTCAGTAATATTTGGGGAAGACGTTGCCTTTGGTGGAGTCTTTCGATGCACTGTGGGTTTACGAGACAAATACGGTAAGTCCTGTTCCTGGAGACCTGTACTCCGAGGTCCTGAAAGTCTAAAGTCGGTCTGCTCAGTCTCTGTGTTCTTCCTGGTGGGAGGGCTTCTTTGCACTTCTGCAGCCTCCTGCGGAGTCCTGTGCCCTAGACTAGCATGTTCTGACGAAGTTCATGGCCCCACAGAGTTCTTGACTTCATCTGCTGTTTGTTGTGTCCCTCATCTCTCCGACAATGCTGGGCCTGCCATGGTCAGTTTTAGTTCTATTGCCTATAGTTCAAGATTGCACCCTTTGCTTTCTTTTGGTAGAACACATCTTTCGTTTTGGTGGTGGTGGTGGGGTTTGTACTTACTTGCGGGACAGAATTGGCTCGCATGATTGGGGAGGGCTGACAAGGGTACAGGGCAAGCTGGCAGGCTGCAGGCCTGTGTTGAAGTCTGGATTTTGCCTGAGAAACTTGTCTTTCCTCTTAAATGCTTCAGTTGATTGAGGGAAGCCCACTTGTACTATGAAAGGTAATCCGCTTTACTTAAAGCTACTCATTTAAAAGTTAGCCACATCTTTTTTTTTTAATTTTTTTTTTAAATATTTTATTTATTCATTTTTAAGCAGAGAGGGAGAGAGAGAGAGAGAGAGAGAGAGAGAGAGAGAGAGAGAGAGAGAGAGAGAGAGAGAGAGAGAGAGAGAGAGAGAGAGAATGCACCAGGGCCACCACCTTGTGGGTCTGGTTTATGTGGGTCCTGGGGAATTGAACCCAGGGCCTTAGGCACTGGAGCCAAGTGCCTTAACCGCTGAGCCATTTCTCCAAAAGTTAGCCACATCTTGAAGATACCTTTGTAGCAGCATCTAGATCCGTGCTTGGCATTATGGCCTGGTCAGTTCGGCATGGAATTCACCAGCACATATGTTCTACCTGTTTCATTCTAGCTGTCCTGTGTGCCTTCTGCCTGGTGTTTTACTGTTTTCTTCTCACTTGGGTAGATTCAAAACTAGCAGAACACATTTCAGTGCATTCTCTAATTCCCACTCCTCTGACATGACAAGAAATATTTTTCTTTCTAAAAATATATTTATGTATTTATTTATTTTCAAGCAGAGAAAGACAGAAAAGAGAGAGATATAGAGAATGGGCATGCCAGGGTCTCCAGCTGCTTCAAACAAACTCCAGATGCATGCGCCACTTTGTGCATCTGGCTTTACGTGGGTACTGAGGACTTGGCCTTGCAGGCAAGCACCTTAACTGGTGAGCTATGTCTCCAGCCCCAGAAATACACTTCTATCCTTGTTGATAATGTTGCCTTTAAGGACCCTTGACATTGTATTTCTTTTGGTTTTATGTAATGTAGACTTGAGCCAAGGAGTTACTTTTTGGGTTAAGAGGAAGTGACATCATCTGTCTTCTTACTGTTGCCTTGCAACAGTGCTCAGGTGAGTGCATCGTGAGGAGCATTTAGAGGTCTTAACTGTCAGCTTCTGACAGAAGTTGTGCCATGTTCCTTATGACACAGCAGGAACTTTGGGCCTCTTGTCTCCCATTGACAACAAGGTCATAGTCTCTCTCCTTCCTCCTAGCTGCCTACAAGATTGCCACAGAGAGAATCTTTTTGGCTCATGCAGACGCCTACAAACTTTAAGATCTTTAGAAAATGGTTTAAAACCTTTATACATTTAATTTCAGAAGAACTATGTATATATTGTCGAACATTTCTGGAAGATAGGGAACCATAAAGGAGAAAGTACAACTTGCTCATGTATTTTCAGAGATAATCTCTAGATGATAATCACTGCCTTAATTTATGTATTTCTGGACTGTATTTGAAAATATTTGTACACATTAATGTTTAAAATGCAGACGTGTACATGGTACCTTAGTCTTCTCTGATGACAGCCCTGCCTCGCCTGGCTTGGTGTGCTGTTTTCTTGTTGACGTTGGGAGTCCACCGCAGGCCCTTTGCTCAAGTTCACGTCCATGGCATTCACACTGTACCCATTCTGACGTGAAGCTGACTACAACACAGCATTTCCCAGGCTCAACTAAACACCCACCTACCAAATCCTTGTCTCCTTTTGTAGCTTCTGTTCCAGGGACCACGTCACCATCCTCTTAGTTACTCAAGCCAGAAACCCATCTAATCAGTCCTGCAATTTCGTCTTTATAGTTGGTGTAATTTGTCCCCTTCTTTCCATTCTTACCACTGGGATGTTTCAGATCTTTAATATTCTCTGTCTGAGCAATTTCCTTTCTTCCCTTAGTGATCACCCTTTGGTCTCACTCTCCTCAGTCCTTTCCGACCTCCTGAGTGTTGTTATTCTTAGCAGGATTTGCAGAAGACTTTGAGATCTCATCTACTCTACTGTTACTGTTTCTTCCTCCCTCCCTCCCTCCCTCCCCTCCTTTCCTTCCTATATCCATTCTCCCTTCCCCTCTCTCAGTGTTCCTTTTTCTTTTTTGCCTGCCTTCCTTCCTTCCTTCCTTCCTTCCTTCCTTCCTTCCTTCCTTCCTTCCTTCCTTCCTTCCTTCCTTCCTTCCTTCCTTTTTTCGTTCTTTCGCTCCTCTTTTTCTCTCCCTCCCTCCCTCTCTCCCATTTTTCCTTCCTTCCTTTCTTTTTTCTTTGTTCCTTTTGGCCTACTCTAGCTCAGGCTACCCTGGAACACTAGCCCAAGCTGGTCTCAAACTTACAAGTCATTCTCCTACTTCTGCCTCTGGAATGTCGGCATGAGCCACCATGCCTGGCTCTGTTCTGTGCTTTATATGTCTGGAGTTACTGGAAGTTTCTCCTCAGCCTGTGTCATTTCTTGCATGTGCTGTCTTGGTCTCCCTTCCCCATAGATTCCCAGGTAGACTCCTTCTCTGGTTTGTCTGTGAAGTGGTTGCTGACTCTCCTTGTAGACAGCACTTCTTGACTATTGGGTGTCCTGTCGCCCCAGGACAGGTTCTCTGTGGCAGCAGATCTTTGAGCCATGTGTGTCCTTAGCTCTTGGTATTGTGTCATATAGTATTTATTGGATGGAGGTTGCTGAGAGCTGACCCTTGCTTCTGACCACGAGCTGGCTTACTGCCTCAGAAAGGGGATTTTCTTCTCTTTAGTTATTCTGGTTGGTCTGACTTTTTTTCCCCCTCAAAAACATGTGAAAATAGGGAGAAATTCTGTCTTGACAAAAAAGTGCAAATGCTCTTGGATGGCAACCTTGAGTTATGTTTATATGTAAGGGGCTGAGCTAATTAATGGCTAATTAACTCAGCTTCAATGTCAACAGCTGCTGAGAATTTTTATAGTAGTTGAGATTATGAATGTAGCTTCCAACTTGATGATACTCTGTGAGCATGTTTATGTTTTCATAACTGAAGGATAAGGTTAATTGTAAGAAAAATATATATTAAAATAGACTGTTCCATATGAAAATATTTGTATCTTAGTCACAAGACCAGAAAAGCAAAAAGACAAAAGCCAAACAGAAACCAAATACTTTCCTTAATCTTTTCAGCTCTTGACGGTTTCTGAAAAATTTATACAGAAACATCTCTGTTTAGCATTATTCTCTAAAGCTAAAGTGATTTGTAAGAAACTACGAAGTTAAATACGTTGTGTTGCAGGACTTTGCCAAGGGAACTCCTTGTGAAGAAGGCCTTTGCCTCCCAGGGAGCCTGGGTATGGTGCAGGAAGCAATCATAGCCAGTAGGTGGCAGACTGCACTTGGCTATGCGGCCATTCTCTTGGCATGGTGCCAATCTGGGACTGCTGCAAAGCATTTGTGTTCCATCAGAAAGTAGAATGGGAGGAATTGCAGGTTTACTGAAATATTGGAAAGGTGAACACTGTTTAGTATTAGCTGAAGGCTAGCATAACTAGAGGCCATGGTATAAGAAAGAGGGGTTTTAGATCAGGACGAGGGTAGGGTTAGACCCATCAGACTTCTGGTGCGTCTGTCCTTTGACAGAGCACGGTGAGCACCTTACAGATCCCAAGCACTAGGGCGACAGATCTCCAGAAGCTCTCTCATAAGGAATGACAGACTTCAGGCATTGAGGTCAGTTGCTGGGTTGAAGCTTGGGGTTCCAGGGGTGCAGGCAGGGGTAAGAAAGACGCTCAGGCTTCTTGATCTGTAGGGAGGTGTGACTTCATTTGAATGTCCCAGGCATTTGTAATCTGCCTTCTCTCTTGGTGTTCAGATAGTAGTGGGACATGTGTGCATTTAGCACCGTGCGGTACTATTCTAAGCATCGCTGGACTGTCCTTCTTAGACAGTTTTCCCTGCCTACTCAGGAGACTTAGGTGAGAAGAGGAACAGCAGAGACCTTCCCGAATGACTCGACAGGCTTGCACAGGCGCCTCTTCTGGGCCTGAAGTCTTTCCATCACTACATTCATTCCTTTACCCCGAAAGTGCGCTGTCACGACCGACTGGGAAAGTAATGTAACCATGAACTTGTTTTCCTATGTAAACATCATTGAACTTGGATAAGCAGACGCTTTCGTGTGCTGAAGTCAGGAGGGAATGCTGCGAAAGGCTGTGGAGGAGGCGAGTTTGCTTCTGGAATCATCTGCCATTATTTGACTCTGAGTCTCAGCGTCCTTCTCAGTTACCTGAAGGGTGAATCCATAATTATGGATGCTTCTAGACACTTTCAGACAATCTTTGTGCTTTCTCTTCTTTTAGAAAAGGAAAGCTCCATTTCCTCAAGTATCACTTCCTTTTACAATCAGAGGGTTTTGATATAACAAGAGTTATGCTATAGTATATCACAATGGAGACATAGATATATGCACTTTAAAATGTTCTCTTTGGGCAGGAGAAATGGCTCAACGGTTAAGGCACTTGCCTCCAGTGCCTAAGGCCCCGGGTTCAATTCCCCAGGACCCACAAGGTGGTGGCCCTGGTGTGCTCTCTGCTTGAAAATGAATAAATTTTAAAAAATTAAAAAAATAAATAAAATGTTCTCTTCTTAAGTCGCCCCCCCCCCTTTTTTTTTTTTTAGAAAAACAGACTTAAATTTAAGGGCTGTAAGTGAAACATTTTGACAAGTCTCTTCTGTTTTTACCTGAATTATCTGAATTATGACATAATCTCTTCAATGGAATGAATGCTCTGTGCTCCTGCTGCAGACAGGGCCTACTGGGTGATAACCATGCTTAGATGTTTTGGTGTCTGGCAGTCTGTGAGGTGAGGGTTTGCTTCGAGAGAATTAAAATTCATTTTATTGAAGAAATCACTTGATAAAAATTATCCAAATTCCACAGGGAAATAGAGCACATGATCCATTCTTCCAATTTGTGTGTGTGTGTGTGTGTGTGTGTGTGTGTGTGTGTGAGAGAGAGAGAGAGAGAGAGAGAGAGAGAGAGAGAATGAGAGAGAGAGAGAGAGAGAGACTATCCTGGGAAATATCAATTCTTGCCTCAAAAAAACCAACAAAACAAAACAAAAAAAACAAAGTGGTAAACTATATACCCAAATTTTACCATTTTAATCATTTTAAGTGCACAGTCTGGTGCATTAAGTGTGTCCATCACCATCATCCGTCATGAGAACCTTTCATCCTCTAAAACCAAAGCCTGCATCAGTTACTCCTTAGCCCCCTTTTCTTGGCCCCTGGCAGACACCGTACTACTGTGTGTGTGTGTGTGTGTGTGTGTGTGTGTGTGTGTGTGTGAACTTGCCTTGCGCTCAGCTCTCTTTTATGAACAGAATTAGATAGTGTTTCTCTTTTGGTGACAGCCTTATTTCAGTTAGCATAGTGTCTTGGATCTCAGCACTCAGGCAGAGGTAGGAGAATTGCCGTGAGTTTGAGGCTACCCTGAGACTACATAGGTTAGCCTGGGCTAGAGTGAGACCTTACTTTGAAAAACAAAACAGAGCAAAACAATTAATATCCAGGATATATAGAGAACTTGAAAAGCCTCAAGAAAGCTAACAACCCCATTAAAAAGGGCTTGAGTGGTCGTTTCCTCAGCTGAGATACTCAAACGACTAAAGAACATCAGGAGATCACGTGCTCTCTTGTTGATGGGAATCAGACCACAGTGGACCATGCGTCATAAGCATGGCTCTACCACAACAAAGCAAGCAGACACAGGAAGTAATCGTCGGAGGTGTGATGAAATTAGAACTCCTGGGTGCTGGTGGGAAGGCAGCTGCTACGGGAGAAGTCTGGCAGTTCCTCAGAAATTAAAATTGTCATAGGATCTGCAATATGACTTTGTGTTTATCTCATTTTTAAAAATTCAGTTGAAGGAGTTACTCTCAAAGATGGGATGAAAATATTATTAACTCATACTTGATTTATTTTGGTTTTATTTATTGGTGACCTTTTGTTACTGTTTATTCCAAATCAAGACTTCAGAATCTACTAAAGTTAGAAATGTCAAAAATGAGCAAAATGCACATTCATACAGTTGGCCTGCTGACCAGTCTTTTAATAAATAGCATTTAAGAAAACAAGATATTTGGGGAGTTAGTGATTAAAGATGCTTGCTTGCAAAACCTTAAGGCCTAGGTTCAATAGTCCCAAGCCACTCATGTAGACTGAGCACCCAAAGAGTGGCAAGTGGGAGAAATGTCTGGTGTTTTACACACACACACACACACACACACACACACACACACACAGAAATAAGTAAATAAAAAAAATAACATATTTTACAGGATAGCAGCTGTAGAGAAATTAAGGCTATTTCTAGTCTAGCGGTTCTTGACTGGTGGTAACTGTCTGTGTCTAAAGATATTTTGAGTTTTCACAGCTCAGGGGTGACATGAACATCTAGTGAACAGAGGCCCTGCATGCCGCTGAGTACCCCACCGTGCACAGCTAGCACTGTGCCTCCAGTGAAGAGCCGCATGGTCCCACAGAGCTACATGAGACCCTATCTCAAAAAAACAGAGGACCAAAGAGGTGGTTCAGTGGTTAAAGACGCTTGCAAAGCCTGACAGTCTGGGTTCGGTTCTCCAGTACCCAAATAAAGCCAGATGCACAGTGTGGCACATGCAGCTAGAGTTTGTTTGCAGTGGCAGGAGGCCCTGGTTTGCCCCATATTCTCTCTCTCTCTCTCTCTGCTTGAAAATTATTATTTTTTAAAAAAGAAAAACAACAGAAAGAGCTGTAAGGGAAGGATGCACGCTAGACAAAGTGTGAGGTTTTGCTGATTCACAGAGGAGGGGGAGCCAGCAAAAGCCCATTGTAGCAAATTTTGCAACTGCAATTCTCTCCTGACAGATTTTCCTAGTGTGTGGCTCTGACAGCACCTGGTGCTTTAACTTCTTTTTGTTGTTGTTCCTTATTTGATTAAACACTAAACGTATGAGCAGCCCACAGATGTTCTCTGTGACATTTGAAGCTTCATTCAGAATGTGATGGCCTCCAGCCAGTTTTCCTCAGCCTTATTTGATGGCGACATGCTTTTAAATTTCACATGTAGGCACCAGGAACTTAGAAGGTAGATTACGTTCAAAGGGGACTGGGAAAAAGGGGTTATGGGTAATTGTTTTCAGAATAGTACAAAATTGGTATCTTTTTAAATTTTTCAATTGAGAAATAGAAAATGTAGGCTTTACGTTTTAGGAGCAGTATATTAAAAAAGAGTGAAAGATGTTTCACATTTTCAAGGAGGACATGTCATATGTCCTTGGATGTGAAGTGTCACAGGTTCCCTGAGGGGTGCTTGCTGACTTGACCTAAATGTCGAATTGAGTTTTCTTTCATAGGAACATCATTCAACAGGTGGAGGTATGGTCAGTATTTCACAATTTAGTCTGTGCTCGGTATTTTTAATATTTTATATTTACAGATAACTTTCTAGGCTTCTTTCATTGAAACCAGGGAGTTTTAAAAACTTTTTAGGCGCTCAGAAGTATTTATTTGATTCAAACATAATTTTGAATGACACGGCCTTTCTTTTTGCTTTATACTTACCACTTTAGCCATGGGTCATGGGAGAAAGCAAACAAAAAGAAATGCATAAATAAAACAAATGTATTGACACTTTAAGAGTTATGTAATAAAATGTAGCATCCACCGGAGAGATGAATCAGGTGAATCCTGAGAATAGGCTAGAAGTACTCAGGTGATTGTTGGTTGTCATGCTGTCATTCCTGAATTAGAACATGGCAACCTAGCTCCTGCTGCATTTTCTTTCAGCTGTGGAGGGTCATGAGCGTTCTAAGTGAAATGCCCGCTTAGGAGTGGGAGTGAGGATATATTTTCATATATTTTGAGCTTGTGAGTTGGACAGGTTTGGGATGTGCACTAGGGGTTCCTGTGTTTCTCCTTATTCTGCACCCTTTGGAGTTTTACTTTCTGATAGTGGTTTTGGTGGGGAAGAGATGTCAAAGAATTCTGTTCCTGTACTTCCATGATTTAACTGTTAGGACTGTTTATGTATCTTTTGTCATTGCCATTTATCCTCCTTTTCAACAACAACAACAAACCACACGTGTTGAAGGAATTAAAAGACTTCTGTTCCGACAATTTGGGGGGCTTCAAAGAGCAGCATGGCTTCGGTCAGAGCCGTTAAAAAATAATCCTTCTCCCCTCCAAATAGTATTGTATATTTCTTGGTTTTAGTTTTGGAGAGATTCTGGGGTGAATTATCAGCTTAGCACTTCTGTGGTTAACGTTACCCACAGAGGGTCCTTGAGAGGGCTCAGAGGGGGCCAGCTGGCTGTTTTTGGTGGAGTGGTTCAGGTTGGTCTCTGATCCCTGGGGATGCCTGGATTCTCCTACTTTTATTCAAATTGGAGCAGGTCACAGCGTCTGCTGAATTCTATTTGAGATGGCTCTTCTCTCCAGAAGCTGCATGTCTACCTGCACCGCAGCTGTGGGGCCACTTGACAGTGAGCTGATATTGTCACCCAGCTGAAGTTGCCTGCTTAGCTGTCTCAGGAATATGGATGTGCAAGTTACGGGACAGCTAGAGATGTTCTGTGCCTCTAAGTCTAACTTGGAATTCCACCGTGTAGCATGTTTAAAGCAGTTCTAAGACCATGTCATGATTCTTAAACTTAGTGGGGGAAAAATCATTTTCTACCCAGTTGAGATGAAGCCAGTAAAAATAGCCTTGCGTGGAGGAGAGCATTAATGTCATTTGCCAAGTATTTGTTGAGTGAGACCGCCTGTGTGAGCGTCCTGCAGGACTGGAGCACAATGCCTTGTTTTCTGTTCCCATTGCACATAGATGGGATTTAGCATCGATTTCTCACTTGCTTTTATTGGCAGAGTCCATGAAGAGTCAGTTAGGCAAAGGTTGGCAAATGTCATGTGTTAAGAATTCACTTGGGAACCTTGTCGGACCCAAAGTTTTCAGTTTCCTGGTAGCAGCTACACCCAAAGGCTGCATTAGCAATGTGGTGCATGACCTTCGCCGTGGCATTCTGCCACTTCTCCCCATGGGTCCTCTGGACCCCAGCCAGAAGTGGTGGCATCTGGCCAGTCATAAATTAGCCAAAGATTCTTATTCTGTTGTTCTGGCTCCTGGAAACCCAAATGTCTTTGGTAATAAGGAATATCTGTTTCTTTTCTGGGCAGGCTGCTCATTTAACCCTGGTCCTTGCCAGTGTGGACTCCAGCAGAAACAAAGAAACTAGTTTCTGAGCCAAAAGGGAACACATGCAAACCTAAGATTACATTCTTAATTAATCGAGATCACTTATACGCTGACTTTGAGCATTTTGCTTTTTCAGAAGTGGAAGTACCTCAAAGCTCAGAAGGAAACTTTAAATTCGCCATAGGAACATCATTTCTTTAATCAAAGTTAGAAATGGAGCATGTTAAATAACATGAGCTCACTGTGCTTAGTTAAATTTAAAGTTTACACTGACAAAATGCTCATTAAAGACATCCTTAGTATTCTTGAGAAATTACAAGTCCAACTAGAAAAAACCCCTCTGCTCTCCATCTCTTCCCTCCTCTCCTCTTCTTTCTCCTCTCCCCTCTCTGTTCTCTTTCTTCTCTTTCTCTTCCCCTCCATCCTCTTCCTATCCCTACCCTGTTCCTTCTCTTGTTTTTGATAAGGATTTATTATGTAGTGCAGGTGTCAAGCTAAGGGTCCTTCTGCTTAGCCTCTACAGTGCTGGGATTGTAAGTGTATGTCATCATGCTGGCTGCACTTTCTTTGGTCAAATGGGGATTCTGTGTGGTTTCTGCCCAGGGACTGCTCAGCTCTTCTTTTCTGCACACATAAGCCAAGGAATATTATAACTGTGTTTACAGTGTATGATGGGCACGTGATTGTAGTAGCTGTGTTTTTCTGAATGGCTTCCTTTCCCCCACAGGGAAAGCTGGCAGTGTCAGGAGCATCCATCCAACCTGTCATTCTCTCCCGCTTGTCCCAGATACTCCGAAGCAGACTTTGAGCTGAATAATCTCAATGACACATCCTCCTCATTCAGTTCTTTCTAAATTAGTGTGATTTGCTCTCCTTCCTGTGTAGCATGTGTTGCAGAAGCGTTCAGACTTTTAACACTGTGACATACCTATTCTGGACGTATTCCCCTCACAGGCCACAGGTATCACAGCCCTGTTTGGAGCATGGAGCAGAAGGCAGCTCACCAGTTAACATTAGCTCCCACTATGCTTAGAGATTTGAATAAAATCTCTGTAAAATTTGTTCTCAGTTCTTCCAGCCTAAGCAATCTTATTCCTCAGTCTTCATTTACTAAGGGAGCAATGGTCGAGTCGCCTGTGTCACTCACTGAATTTCCCTGTAACAGTGTCATGACTGTACACCTCCGCTTGTCACATACAGTTCTCATTGTGCCTGGCATTGTCTCCACGATGCAAGGCTTTGCAGTCGTCACACAACAGGTCACTGTTGAGAGCTATACTTCACACGGGACCTCCAGTTGGGGGAGGCGATGCTTCAGGTTCTCTCTGCCCATCTTGATTTTCACAGGTCCCTTCTGGTGTTTATGGTTTCTATTTTGGTTTCAAGTTTCTGCTGAATTGTGACAGGAATTAGGTGGCAGTATTTGATGTATTCTCTCCTCTCCAGATCATATACAACCTGCCTTTCTCTTATTGAGTTATGAAAGTTTGAGCAGTTGGTTGGTGGCTTTCTTGCCTGCCCTCTTCTGACCACCACTGTCCTCAGCATAAATGGATTGGTGTCCATCCTCTTATGAATGCCACCCCCCCACCAAAAAAAAAAAAAAAAAGAAAGAGAAAGGGAGGAAGGAAATGAAGAGGTATCCTGATAGATTAGTGACAAAGGGCTCGGGAACCTAATGTCCCTCTTGACCTTGTTAACACTGTGTTTATGCCTGATAAATATCAACAGGTCTGTAGACAGGCCCAGTACCACTGAACACTGTTCCCTGTTCCTTTTCTTCCTCTTTTTTTAGAGAGGGAGAGGAGGGAGGAGTGGGTGCACATTTCTGATGTTCTTCATGGTATTGGTTTTGTGTGCCAACAGTGTGATGGACTTTTGTCTTTATCACTTTTCCCACACGCCCTCAGCATGCAGTCATCAGATCTAAGTGAAAATGATAGAACTGCTATGGAAATGTAAGTGCAAGTCATACCCCTGGCAGAAATGATTCTCCTAAGCTCTCCTGTAGACCCTTCTGGAACCTTCTGCCTGGCACCTTACTGCTTTAGTTAATTAGGCATAACTGGAAGGTTGCTCCTCAGAATAGCCCTGGTTAATTTCATGCATGTGATAGTATTTTTGGGCTAAGGGCTCACTCAATGAGTAAAGGAATGACAGGTAGGCAATGAGAGGTTGGACTACTCCCAGCAGAGAAAGGCCGGCATTGACAATTGTCCATTGGCACCCTGAGCAGTGGGCATGGGAAGCAGGCATTTCCTAGTACAGGGTTTTTCTAACAAGTAGAAAAGTGTCATGGAACTTTGTTTCTGCTTGTAGTAGTCAGCCACATGCTACTGGGATGAACCTCCAAACTAGGCACAGTAATGGAAGGAAAGGATTTATTGAAATTACAGATCCAGGGGACATTCCATACTGGTGAAAGAGGCTAATCCCCTTTCACAGGTCCAAGCAGAGAGAGAAAAACCCATCACCAACACTACACATTCAGAACAGCAAACAGGCAGAGGGGAAGAGAGAGATTTTCTCTCTCTCTAGCCTTAGAGCAGGTCCTGCAACCCTTTTTCAGTCTTGTTGACTCCCTAAGTCTCTGGAATTTCCTTCCTGCACTGCTGCTCTCCCAGGAAGGGATGTTCATGTCTAGCTTCTCCAAACTTCCTTACATCCTGCCCCCTACTGAGAGGCTGTCTTCCTGTGAACATCCTCAGAGACCCACCCAAGATTACTAAAAAGGTCAAGTTGACAACAAAATTTAGCCATCACAACACTGATGAACTGCTTCAGTGTATTTTGGGACTACTGGGGCTATTTTCTGGCTTCAAAGATTAAAATTTATAAGAGCTTGCTGGCAATGCCATTGTAGGAAAGCAGATGCCTCGGTTGTGTGCACATATGTGAGGTAAGTAGTCCTGACAGGTCCATAGACAGGTCCAGTACCACTGAACACTGCCCCTGGTCCGGCCCACTGTGGTATTACTAAGTCTCTGGCCTCACCTCAGACACTGTCCCTATGGCTGTGGTACTGGAGTTTTAAAGGTCCCTAGGTGACTCAGATGTGTGGCCAGAATTGTGAACTACTGCCCTAGAAGGTACTAAAAGTTTTAAGATGTTGTTTTTGCCTTTAAGGGAATCGAAGTATGCTGGGTAGAGCAACACAAAATTACATAGGGAGTTAAATAGTGGAAGAACGTATAATACAATACCATGTAAGAAATATAAAACCATATAAGAAATGCCAGGAAATTTTGTTTCTTTAGGCCAGAATTTAAATAATTGAAAGTTTATTAAATTGTGTTAAATTTAAATTGTACACTTTTGATAGAAAACGGCAGTTGAGACCTCTGGAAAGAGACACTGTGGAGCATAACATACTTCTCTTCCTCCCCCAACTCCATTGAGATGGTAAGGGATCTTCTTATAAAGGCCCAAGTCCATGTGGGTGGGGATAGTGGGACTTGGGAGAGCTTGAACAAAATGCTGGGAGCTGGAAGAAGGTAAAAACAGTCCAGAATGGCCAGCCAAGAACTAGCCTTGTGTATACTATAGACCTGCCCAAGGCCCAGTAATTGGCAGGAGCAGGGCCTCTGGGAATAGAGAAGGGAGGGGCCTCCGATCTCTGGCTTCCCTGCTGCACCTGGCAGAGTCCTGAGGTTAATTCTACATGGAAAAGTAAAAGGCCTATAGATGTTGGTGGAAAATGTCATCTGCATTTCATGTGGTTAGTGGTTCTGTCACTCGAGCAGAGCAGGAGAGGGAATGCTGACAGCCGGCAGTTGTCACTGTGCTTATGACTCGCCATGTGAGTCTAGTAATGATTAGAGAATTGACTAATTCCTACAGGACTTCTTCACATGTCTAGCAGTGTTGTAAGAACTTCACATATATGAAGTCAATCCTTCCGTTCCTGAGAGTTTGATTATCAACCCACTCTGCAGATAGAGAAAACTTAAGGCAACAACAAATGTGGCTAAAACTGACACTGTGGATAAATTCCAGAAGAACCTGCTTTCCTTCTTCCCTTTCTTATCTTCCCCTGCCCTCCCTCCCTTCTTATCCTCCCTCCTCCCCTCCTTCCTTTCTTCCAGAGAGGGAGAGGAAGGAGGAGAAGGTGCTGATTTCTGATGTTCTTCATGATACTGGTTTTGTGTTCGCTTTGAGGAAAATGATTTTATCGATATATATGCCTGAAAAATATTTAAAAAGCTGTTTGTTTCATAAATCTGTAGTGGGGAACTTGGGGTTCCTTGCCAATATACCAACAAATTTAGAGTACCCAGATTCTTGTCATATAGATTTAAAGAATTAAATTTATAGACCACCAGAGGGTGAGGTTTAGAGAGGCTTTATTAGATTAAGAAGGAAAAATATAGGAGGCTCCCATCATGTGGAAAACAAAACGAGTCCATGTGGCAGAAGCCCCCACCCCCATTCGTCATGAGGCTGAGTCAAAGGGGGGGGCTTACTAAAAGCCTGGAGGTTTAGGAATCTCTGATGGACAGCCATGAGGAGAAGAGAGAGTCCTTTGTCTCTTTCAGGTGAGTATATCTCTGGCTTTGACCAATCACAGTTTCAGGATTAAGTTTGAATTCTAGTAAAGGGGACCTCCCACTCTGGGGAGGTGTTGGGGGGTCGTGGACCCCTGGTCCCCTGCGGGTAGCCCAAGTCTCACTGGCCAGCAGGAGAAAGGGCTTCCATCAGGGAGAGGTGAGGCGAACGGTTGGACAGACACATGTGACCGGGAGAAGTGTTGGGCAAATCTCATTTTATTTGAGCACCCAAAGCCCTTTTATAACCCGAGGCTGCATTGTTCAGCCTATTTCTCTCAAGCAATAAGATTCAAACTTTTTGGTGGGAGCCAATCAGGAGAGTACAGCAGAGCAAAGTACGCCTCCTTAGGGCGCATTGTTTTACAGCCAATCAGCAGGGTAGTTGGTTACATCGCCAGTAAAGCGAAATTTAACAAGCAGGAACAAAGCTTATCAGCTACACGGAATTCAGCAAGCAGGAACAAGGCTTATCAGCTACTACCTCTGCCTCCTGAGTGCTGGGATTAAAGGCGTGTGCCACCACGCCCGGCTTTATTCCATATTCTAAAACGTAGTTCAAGGTTGCTCAATTATGCTGGGGCTCAGCATAGAGGGGCTCAGGTATGGCAAGAGATAGGTAGAGACTGTAACACTCCTGTTCTTTATTTTCCCAGTTCCAGTCACCCTAAACTGTCATAAACTGTTTTCTTTTTAGAAATTCAAGTAGCATTAGACTGTGCATATTTTGAGATCCATTAATTTTTTTTCAGTTTAAAAGACACTTATTTTTAATATTGTCATGGAAGTGATACAGGAATTTTGGGTTCCTTGTACACCATTCTCCAATAACTAGTGGTGTTCCTGGATCCTTGTCCTATGAATTCAAAGAATGAACTCCATGGACCAGAGGATAAGGTTCAGAAAGATTTTATTAAAGCTTTAGGAAGAGAGAAGGGGGGAGGCTTAAGCCTAGAACCTAAAAGAAGAAAGCAAGGTGGAGGAGCTCTTGCCTAGGGAGGCAGAGAGGGTTGAGAAGCCCACTCGAGACTCAGATCTGGGGTTTTATGGGGAGTGGCTAAAGTGAGGAAGACCAGGTCAGCAGGTTACTATGAACAAAGACCAGACTTCAAAGCTTTGTCAGTAATCTTGGTAAGGATCACAGTTTGTCTCTAGAAAGGGTGCAAGCTTAGTGACATTCCCTGTGTTTAGTCAAAGAATGAAAACCTATTCACTTTTGGGGTTCTGTTACCCTTACTTAGCTAATTTCTGTCTCCTATCAGAAGGGGATGAGTGAAGTGTTGAAATTGATAATTAGTACCTAACTTTGGCCACAATGTGGGGGAACTGAGATGAAAGGCAGAGAGGCCAGGGGTGAGGTGATGGCTATTTTATTATTTATTTGCAAAGAGAGGGGGAGGAGAATGAAAATGAATGAGCATACCAGGGCCTTTTGCCTCTGCAAATAAACTCCAGATGCATGTGCCATTTTCTGCATCTGGCTTTATATGGGTACTGGGGATTTAAACCTGGGTTGTTAGGCTTTGCAGGCAAGTGCCTTAACTGCTGAGCCATCTCCCTAGCCAGGTATTTAAACTTCAGCACGTGAATTGAGAAGCACCTGGCAGGTTGTGAGGCCACAGGAATTCTGATGTGTAGTTCTGAGGATTTACTTCTAGCAAATTTTCATGTGTGGCTGAGAACCATTGCATCTGAGAGGCAAGGGTCTCGCCTATGGCAGTGTCAGAAGATGAGCCACTCCTGGCCAGGGTGAACCTGGGAATTGTAGTTCTTTGGAAGTTCAGGCAAAGAGGAAGAGTCTAGGGAAGTAGTGGGGTGTAGGGAGGATAATGAATGGAAGTTACAAGAGTTCAGCAGCCAGAGTCCATTGGTGACTTGGTAACTGATCAAAGTAATGTTCATGGAAAAGTGTGGTCAGATTTAGGTGAGACAACCAAGACTTGACCGAGTTATTTATGGTCTAACCCTGTAATAACAGAGCAATACAAAGTCCTAGATTTTGGAACCTTAGGTTAGACTTTGTATCCCAGTTTCTTTGTACCAACTCAGAAGCGTCATAACACTTTCTGGCTTTCCTCTGACCTTTGTTTAAAAATAGACCTGGCACTGAAAATGTCGGAATCCTCTTCATTTCTAATGGGACTCATCCTTTGGCTGATGTTGGCTAGCTTTTGATCAATGTGGAAGCCTTTGTGCTTGGCAAGGAGAGGTGGCCTTAGGTGTGGTGCCCTTGACCTTCAAGCCCTGACTGCCTCAGAATGGCTTCTGAGATGCCTTGTTCTGTGGGTTTGACTTTGGGGTGCTCTCACTGCTGTCACTGTCACCAGCCTTGCCTTCACTACTTCTCATCTGAATGACTGTGGGACATGAGTCTTTCATTCTCCTTCCTAGTTTGCTCCCTAGTTCGTACATCTGTGAGATGATCTGGAATTCAACTATATAGTCTTTCTCAGGCTGGCCTCAAACTCACAGTGATCCCATTGCCTCTGCCTCCCCAGTGCTGTGATTAAAGGCGTGACCCACCACACCCTGCATGGTCAACACTCTTTAAATCTCCCCAGTGTTCCTAGCTTTTAGCATTTAAGATCTGAGGAGATCTGGCTTCCAGGGTGACTTTCGGCCTCCCTGTTTGTGCTCACATCTATGACTGCCTCTGGCTTTCCCTCCTGTTTTCTTACTGTGTCTGCTGTTCAGGGAAGCCTCCCTCTGCCTCAGGTCCAGCCTGGCTTTCCAGATCCTGTGTGCCCTCCTTATGGCCTCTGATACTCTAAGGAATTCCTCCCAGATACTCTCATCAGGTTCTGTCTAGCATTGCATGTGTAACTCATTGTACTTGGTTTTCCCAGGCTTTGACTTAACGATACAACTTCTCCATGCATGTCCACGGTGCTTATAAGAGTGCCAACCTGAAGACTGGTTGAAGCTAGTCGCCATGAGTTAGTGCAGATGTAGGAAATGAAGGAATGATTCATTTAATTGTCATGTCAACGTGCTGCTCTTTGGGAGTGACTTGAGAAAGAATTGTCTACACTGGCTGTGACCAAGGGTTTAAGGGATCTGTTGTAAGTACCTATCACCTTTGATATCATTTTTTTCAATGTTTATTTGCAAGCAGAGAGAGAGAGAGAGAGAGAGAGAGAGAGAGAGAGAGAGAGACAGAGAGAGAGACAGACAGACAGACAGACAGACAGACAGACAGACAGACAGGGTACACCAGGACCTCCAGCCACTGTAAACAGATTCCAGATGCATGCACCACTTTGTGCATCTGGCTTTATGTGGGATTGAATCTGGGTTGTTAGGCTTTGCAGGCAAGTTCCTCAACTGCTGAGCCATCTCTCCAGCCCTGAACTCTCTTTTGATTATTCAGAAATATCTTTTAAAATGTATTTATTGGTTTATGATGGTGTTCTGGACATTTCAGTGAGCAGAAATCTGTCATTCAAGTACATAAGCTAGGACTGTGTTAGGCTGTTTGGATGAGCTTGTTAAGCTTTGCCTGAATGACTTGTTTGTATATACACATGTGAATTCATTGTGTTTTTCCTGGAATCAGTATGAGCCATATGTGTTTTGCACCGAGCAGAATACTCGTTGGATACATTCATGATTCACTGACCAGGTTAATGATCTCTACCGTCTATTTTCTGCTTCTTGAAGAATCTCTTGGTGCTTTTCTGCTTTTGCGTTTATTTGTTCATTGAAGCCCAAACCAGAAAAGAGCTGTGCACAAGTAAGTAGACTCTAGAATGGTCTGTGGATTTGTGGATTATAATTGATTTTCAAAAAAAGAAATATCTGTAGCTAACAAAGGAAAGGCTGTGATAAGTTATAAAACTATGAAATGTCTCAGATTTAGAATTGAATAATGTAATTTACTGTTCAAAGTGAATTTGTTTTCCCTCTGGCCAAAGCATCAATCCTTTGGGGGCATTTTGCATTGTGTTCTGTGGGGCCCGTCATCAAGATCACACTGATGGTGTGTGGGAGTTTAGATCTGCCTGCAGAAGCGCCTTGAGTTAGAGTTTCTGTAGCTGTGAGGAAGACAAGTATTTTCAAAATGGTAGATATATTTAGAGAACATTATTTTCTGTTAAAACTGATGCTTCAGTCTCGAGTTTTATTAATAGCTCTTCAATTTGGATGTAGGATTGGTTTGCTGTCAGCTTTCTCCTGTTTACGAGGGAAAAGCTCATTTATTTTTCATACTTCTCTGTCACGTTCCCTTTGCTTCTGAGAAAAGGGCAGCCTCCTATTTAGACAGGGAAGTTGAGGCTATTTATAAAGCTAGGCAGGTTAATGGAAATTGACAGCGTGGTGATGTCCCTTTGGTGGATGACGCACAGGGGGTTCAGATGGTCAGGGCACGCTGTTTTCACTGAGAGCCAGGAATCAGCTGGAGGAATTTGTGCGCTTGGAGCTGTGCTGTTGACGTAGGTACTGGGTACAGATACGATTTCGGAAACATCTCATTTCCATATAAATGGAGGAAGATTAAAAAGAAAAATGTATTTGGCTTGCCCTTTCATTCCAGCTGGCATCACAAGGACGATGAAACCCGTCTTTTGCATTTGTGGGCAGAGAGTTTCGGTCGCATTCAACCACCGTGCAGTGGGCACAGGTTGACTCAGAAGTGCTCTCGCCATGGGCCCAGATTTTGGTATCTGTTTATTGTTTATTCAGCATCAGCTCTGTGGATGTTTGTTTGAAAAATTATATTCTCAGTGTGTATTTCTTTAAATTCCAACAAGTTTGAACTCTCTCTCTCTCTCTTCAATACTAGGGATTGGGCCCAGGGCCTGTCTAAAGGAAAGGTGGTGAGCCCTGTACCACTGAGCTACATCCTCAGCCCCTCTTACTGTATTTTAGTTAAGTCCACTAAGAAGGTTGGGCTACACTCATCAGTGAACTTGTTGATGTGGTTTTAGTAAAAGGTAGAAGAACCAGGGCGAAGGGTGTAGCTCAGTGGTAGAGTGAGTACTTAGCACACACCTGCAGCTCCTCCAAGAACAAATGAACACACACACACACACACACACACACACACACACACACACACACACTTCTCTCTTTCTCTAAGACATGGTAGATAACAATTTGGCTGCAATGAAATTTTGTGTTTTTCAACTTTCACTTCATAGAGAGTCTAACGGAAGATTTCAGCAGTTATCACAGAATGGATTTTCTAAAGCCCAAGCCTTTGGATTACAGTGGTATCGTTCATGAGATGATTTCATAAATGGAAATTATTATCTCCTTGAATCCCATTGACCGTGCTTGGAAACACAATTTCATTTCATACAGTGTCAAAGCCAGCCATTGTTGTATACTTAGTTAACAACATGCCTTCTATAGGATCATAGCCCATATCAGAACCAGTGCTGGAAACTTCCTGAAATGTCTAGGTCTCTAGGAATGCTGACTTGGTTTAGCTTTGCCACCATTATGAACTGTGTGGGTCACCTTGGTGCAGGGGTCTTATTTAAGTGTTGGCAAACAGTCCATATAACTCAGCACGGAGACATCGGTTCGCTCAGGTACCTTGAAGTGTGAAGCCTGTGCTTCCAGGGGGTGCTGCTGGCTGCCTGAGGCCACCTCTCCCTTCCAAGCAGTGATGTGGAGGGCTTTGGGCACCCCTTTCGCAGACCTCGGCCTGTGGCGTCTCCAGGCCTTTGCTGGAGCAGGATTTGAACTCATAGCTTGGCATTGCCCCTCTTGGCTCTGCTGTCATGTCTAGCTCCTTCTCTACCTCTCCCTTCGCCTCAGGTGGAGAGCAAGTGTCTATTGCTCTGTGACTCAGGTGCCATAGATTTCTGGCTGGTCTGGACTGAATTTGGGGGCAGGCACAACGCGTTGCTGAGTGGGCTCCTCTCAGTGTCAGGCATCAGGTTTCGAAGTTCCACACGCCTCTCAGCTGACACCTGTTAAACCCTCTTGTTTTCCATGTTTCTCCTGTTTTATTTTGCTTGCCACTATCGTGGTAACAACTCCTTGCATCCTTATAATGGCTTATGACTTACCTTGTTTTATAGGTAATCTGTGGTCGACACACAGGTTAATTCTTTTTATTCTAATTTATAGAAGAGAAAACTGAGGGATGATCCAAGATCCCCTCATGGGAAAGGTGATAGAGTCCCATTTAAGTCCAGGCATTCTGACTCTGGAGCCCCCACTTTTAACTGCTGCGCTAACTTGCTTTTACGTTCCAGACTTCTTCCCTCTAACCCCCACTGCTGTTTCTAATCACTCAAACTCCAGACTTCCTAAATGACCCTGCACTTTGATTCCTGCCTCTGGTCCTAGTCTCCCCTCTTCTGCCTGTGCCCGTGCCCATTCATGAGAGCCCAATTCCAGCAGCTTCTCTTAAAGGAAACTACACAGTTCTTCCAGACCTGAAAGAATCCCAACTTTTGGATTGCTATAGCCCAAGAGTTTCAGGCCTTCCTGGGCAACATAGACTTATTCTTTTTTTTTTTAAGAGAGAGAGAGAGAGAGAGAGAGAGAGCGCGAGCGAGCGAGCGCACCAGGGCCACCACCTTGTGGGTCTGGCATATGTGGATACTGGGGAATTGAACCTGGAGCCTTAGGCACAGGAGGCAAGTGCCTTAACCACTGAGCAATCTCTCCAGCCCAACATAGACTCATTCTGCAAATCTCTTTTGTAACTGTATTTTATTTTTACACCATGGTTTTCTTTTTCTTTTTTATTATTTATTTTTAATTTTTAAAAAACTTCCTTATTGAAAAATTTCATATATACCATTTTTGTCATAGTTATTTACATAGTCTCATACATAATGTCTAAATATTTGTTCTATTTGATAAAACAGATATTTATATCTATGTGTGTATCTGTGTCTATATCATCTATTTTATGTATGTATGTATGTATGTTTATGTGTATGTATCTATCCATCTAGTGTGTGTGTATGTGTATGTCTGTTTGTGTATGTGTATGTGTGTGTATGTGTGTATATGTGTGTGTATGTGTGTGTGTGTGTGTGTGTGTGTGTGAGCACATGCACTTGCATGTACATGCATGTGGGGGTCAGAAGACAATCCCAGGTGCCATCCACATTTTTAAATGTTTTTTTATGGGAATAAAATTATATATATTAATAAAACAATATGCTTAGTATCATAAGTTATTAGAGAAAACCATTAAAACCAGGATGACATACCCTTTTATGCATTAGGTATTCTCCCTCCCCATGGCTCGTACATTCTTTCCGCCACCTCTTCTGCAAATTTCCCTGAGTCATCCATCCACATTATTTGAGGCAAGGTCTCACTGTCCTGGAGCTCACAAGTGTGCTCGATTAGCCAACCACCAAGCTGCAGGGATTCTCCTGTCTCCACCGCCCCAGGATTGGGGTTATGGGTGTGCCACTGTGGCTGGATTGTTAAGTGTGGTTTCTGGGGATGGAACTCAGTCCTTTTACTTGCAAAGTTAAGGAGTTATTGGGTCAGAACTAGAGCCTTTGGAGGTGGCGAGAGGCGCTGTGGGAGAGTCTGTCTCATCCCTGCAGCATCTGAAAGATGAGGAGAGTGCTTGAGAGGTCTTTATCACTCACTGTGTTCTCAGCGTGTACCCATTCATGAAAGATACCTCACTTGGACAAACCAAAGACTTTGCTCATCTTAAAATATATTAGACACACGCACCACATTGTGCATCTGGCTTTACCTGGGTACTGGGACATTGAACTCAGGCCAGCAGGCTCTGCAAGCAAGATTAACTGCTGAGCCATCTCCTCAGCTCTTGAGTACTGTTTTTTAAAAGAGTAGCTAACTAAAATGATTCTTTTATGAAGTTGGACACCCTTCATATATTTCCTCAGTGCTCAGGAATGAGCCCCAGGTCTCAAGCATACTAGTCAAGTTCAGTGTCATGGAGCTCTATCTCTAGTCCTTGCAGTTTATTCTTAGATGGGAATTTTCTTTCTAAAATTGAACAGTAGAATCCATTATTTTGTTTGGAATTTTAAAGTAACTGGTGTGAACATACTTCCTATGAGCTTTTTTTTCCCTATGAGGTTTTAAGTGTCTTGAAGCTTCATTGTTATTGACAATCCTAAGAAAATAAAGTCATCATGTGTTGGTGATGTCCGTCATCAGCCCCATGAGTGGATGGTACTGCATGGTGACATTAGTGTTGAGATCCTGTACCGCTTGTCACAGTGTCTGAAGTGTTCATTGAGAGCGTTCTAGAGTCCCCGAAGAACTGAGTTCTAGAGATAATGTCTCCAAGTTGTACACAGGTAGATTATATTTACTTTAAAAAAAATATATCAAACAACCGGAAGCAGCTCATGGCCACTAAATACATCAGTGAGCACACACTGCATTCTGCAGTGTGTCCACTGACTTGGAGATGATGGAGTAACACAAAAGTGCGCTCTAAAATTTAAGTAGGCGTAGCAAATGTAAGAAAATGACATATACTACGAGCATTTTTCTTTTATTCTAGTTTTCTGCAGAGATAGGCTTAACTAAAATGTCAATCTCTTCCCCCCTTAGTTTAATTTTTGAATTCTGGAACGCAGACATGCTAGGCCGATGCCCTGTCACCTTGTGTCCAAGGTGTTAATTTAATGTAAGGTCTGTGATCGGTTGAGGAAGGAGCCAATCAGATAGTATTTCCTTTTGTTTCTGATCTAGTGAAGCTGAAAAGTTGCAGGTGCAAAACTGGTGGTGTGCCAGCTGGCGTGACTTTCCGTTCCAGGCTAGTGACCTCCTGACCAGTGCTGTCCTGCGGCGGCCGTCACCACCATGTGCTGCACGTGCTCAGTCTCGTTTCCCCAGTAACTATTTCATGCTTTTTCACTTTTCTCAAAATTGCCTCCACCATCTTCCCTTTTAAATACTTTCACTTGTTCATTTGCAAAGATAAAGGGGGGAGGGTGTTGCAGTCAGCTTTCTAGTTGCTGCGCAGAAAGAACCCAAGCAAAAGCGGCTTGTGGAGGAATGGGTTTATTTGGCTTATGGACTCGAGGGGAGACTCCATCCTGGCAGAGAAAACGATGGCATGAGCAGAGGGCTGGACATCACCTCTGCCACAGCACTGCAAACAGCGGCAGGAAGGTGTGCCAAATACTGGCAAGGGGAAGCTGGTTTATAACCCCATAAGCCTGCCCCCGACAACACAGCTTCATCGAGGTTGTAAAACCCAAACTGCCATCAGCTGAGGATCCTTCTATCAGAACACATTCATTTGTTTGTGGGGGACACCTGGATCAAACTATGACAGAGGGGAAGGGGGAATAAGAATATGAGATATATAAGAATATAGAGGCCAGGGCCTCTAGCTGCTGCAAACGAACTCCAGACACATGAGCCACTTGGTGCACCTGCCTTTATGTGGGTACTGGGCAGGGAATCAAACATGGGTTGTTCTTTGCAGGCAAGCCTTTAACCTCTAAGCCATTTCTCCAGCCCTAAAAATCCATTTTGTGAGTTAGAGGTGTGGTTTGGTTGGGGAGCACTTGTTGGAACACACAAGGCCCCAGGTTTGATCCCCAGGCACCACAAAAGAGAAAAGTCAGTTTAGTTCTGAATTTTGCTGAAAAGGTAAGTAGGTGGCACTGATGGACACACCTCAGGTGAGTGCTTCCATTTGCGCCTCGGTGCCCGTGCGCTCCCTTTGGTCCTGACTCTTGTGGGAAAGTTGTTCAACCTCTCCACACTGGACACATTCCCAGTCATTACTCTGTCTCTCCCTTTCATTGAATTTTTGCAGTTCAGTCAGTTTCCCTTTCTCTATCATTTGGTCATTTCCATCAGCCTAAAAATATGTCATTTCTTCCATCTTAACAGTCTCCTGTGATCTCCTCTGGCTCCTGCCTGTTTTTAATTTTTTCTTCTTTCATAGCAAACTTCTCCACATACTTGTCACCACTCATTATCATCCTGTATCCTCTCCCCTCCTTGTTTGAAGTCGCTGTTGTTTTGTCTTTTCCCTCTACATTGTAGAAACATGACAAGGCCATGCGTGTGGTAAGACCCTCAGCCCTCATCTTGCCTCCTAGTAGTGGGTGGGGGATGTTCCTTCTGGGGAGCACTTTCTTCATGGGCGCTAGGATAGCACCTTCTCATTCCCCTCCCAGCTTTATATCCTGTTTCTCCTTCTCAACCTCCATCCTATTAACACTAAAGATTTGTTCAACAATTTCCTTTTGTAAAGGAGTTTTGAGAAATTCAACTTTTCTGCCACTAAGGGCTAAAAGGCTGGACTTTTTAAAAAATATTTTTTGTTTTTTTCTTTTTTTAATATTTTATTTATTCATTTTCAAGCAGAGAGATACACAGAGAGAGAGAGAGAGAGAGAGAGAGAGAGAGAGAGAGAGAGAGAGAGAGAGAACGAACCAGGGCCACCACCTTGTGGGTCTGGCTTATGTGGGTCCTGGAGAATTGAATCCGGGGCCTTAGGCACTGGAAGCAAGTGCCTTAACCGCTGAGCCATCTCTCCAGCCCAAGGCTGGACTTTCTTACCTGCAAGTATCTGTTCCCTGAGTGCTGGAAGGTCGGTCAGTCTTGCAGGGATATGGGTGTACCACTGAGTTGTTCCTGCTTCAGTAGAGTCAGAGCTTTTCAAAAGTTCTCAAGTAGGGCACTGATGAGGAGGGGAGGTCACACTCAGAAGACAGTCAGGGACCATGATGAGTATGAGTCACACTTCATGTTTCTGCAGCTGCATTTAGAGTCACAAAGGACAGGGTGTATGTAGCTGGCACTTCCCACACCTGCCCTGTTTGTCCCGATTCAAAGGGGACAACTGAGTTCAAGTAAGTTCTGCCTACCTCATCAGTGGATACTACCAGATCTGTCCCACAATGGGGTTACCTGGTCAGACCCTGGATATTCTCAAAAGTCCACTCAGAGCCCCCAAATGAGAATTTGTCATGGGATGCTGGTACTAGCTGAAAGGAGGGGAAGTGTTGCGTAGTGTGTTAATAAAGTAGTTCTTTGTGGTTTGGATGGAAAGTCTAAACCTTGAAGTTTATCAAATGTAGAACTCTGTGTCCTCTTTAGTGGGCCCAGGGGGGATTTCTTCTCGGCTCTGAGCTTTCTGAGGCTGGTTTCTGCTGGGGTTTTATGGGGAGCATTGTTCAGGGACAAGGTCAATGAGTGGGCTCATCTGTTCATGCTTAGATTTTGGGGCACCCTCACCTGGTGCTCTTCGGAAAATGATCTGCTTTCTTCTTGGTTTTCACTGGTGGTCTGTGAAGACTGAGTGCCTGTGCATTCTAGCTGTGTCTGCCCCTTAGGTAGGGGAGTCCCTTTGGGCAAACTTTTCACCACGATACCCATCCACTCAGTGTCCTGTTTATGAGGGTCCAGTGACTAGATTTTCATTGTGTATTTCACCTTTTTTGTTTGTTTTGTTTTTCCGGGTTGTGTTTCCCTCTAGCCCAGGTAGGCTGACCTGAGATCCACTAGGTAGTCTCAGGGTGGCTTTGCACTCATGGCGATCCTCCTACCTTTGCCTCCCAAGGGCTGGGATGAAAGAAAGGCATGGGCCACCATGCCTTTTAATTAATAATTTTTTAAAATCATTTTTTAGTTGGTGAGTTATTCTTTCTTTTCTCAGTGTGGTGAGTGTTTCTTTTAGTTAGTGTACTTATGTTTACAGTTACTGGTTAGGGTTAGCCACCATACAGCTTATTTCCTCTGCCTGGTCGGTATTTCTTCACCCTCATTCTTTACCAAAATTTCAGGTGTTCTGCATGTTGGTTTGCTTTAATTTGCCATATTAAGTCTCTCTCT
>PVHP010020225.1:19134-31014 GCA_004024765.1 Zapus hudsonius | reverse complement strand
GTGCATCTATGCTCCTGCATTGCAGGGCACAGGGTAGAGTATCAGGTGACCTTTATCACTGACCTATGCTGTTTTCTAGAGATGGAGTCTCTCACTGCCCTGGAGCTGCCATTTTTTTCTGTCAGACTACCTGACCTGTGAGTCCCAGTAATTCTCTGGTCTCTGCCCCTCCCCCCCCCCAACATGACTAGGGTTACAGGTATGCAGGGCCCATGGCCACACCTAACTTTTTATATATGAGTGCTGGGGATCAAACTCAGAAGGTCTCAGGCCCTCTCAGATCTTCGTGTTTGCACATCACATGCTCTTACCTGCTGAGCTATCTTCTCAGTCTCTTTATTCAAAAAAAAATTTTTTTTTTTGGTTTTTCGAGGTAGGGTCTCGCTCTAGTCCAGGCTGACCTGGAATTCACTATGTAGTCTCAGGGTGGCCTTGAACTCACGGCGATCCTCCTGCCTCTGCTGCCCGAGTGCTGGGATTAAAGGCGTGCGCCACCACGCCCGGCTTATTCAAATATTTTTAACCGTGATCCACAAAGAGAAATGCATTTCCATCATTATCTGATAGGTTCCTTCCATGTGCACCGTAAAATAAGAGTTTCATGAAATGACTCTTGTCCTTATTACACTAATACAAGAAAAGTATCAATAGTGCATCTGATTCCATTCACTGATTTTTAATATGCTAATCACAAATCACTCAACATATTAATAGATAACCTCCAACCATTTGAAAAGCAATGGGTGAAAATATATTTGGTTTTACTCAATATTTTAGAATTATTCACCAGAGTGGGCATACTAACTTATAAAGCATTGGGTTCTCATTTCTCTGCATCCCAGCCAGCACTTAATTTTTTATATTTTTTTTTTATTTCTCCCAGCCTGATGAGTATAAGGTAGTGTGCTATTGCTGTTTTAATTTTTCTTCCTCTGGCAAGCAATAAGTTGAACTTCTCTTCATATATTTATTCACTATCTGAGTTTCTAGGGAATAAGTTTCCTCTTTCTGCAAATTGAGTCATTAGATTGTTTTTCTTGATTTTTTTTGCTGAGTTTCCTATATACTTTAGATTTTAATCCATTGAAAATATATTGCAAATACTTTTCTTATTCGGTTAACCACTTGTTAACTTTATGATGTCATTTAGTTGGCAAAAGGCAATTCTTTTATTTATAGCTTGGGCTTATTTTGCTTTTTTTTTTTTTTTTTTTTTTTTTTTTTTTTTTTTTTTTTTTTTTTTTTTTTTTTTTTTTAAAATAAATTTTTTTTTTTTTTTTTTTTTTTTTTTTTTTTTTTTTTTTTTTTTTTTTTTTTTTGAGACGGGATCTCTATATTTAACTCAGGTTGACCTTGAGCTCAATCTCTTCCTGTTTTTCCCTTAGTGCCAGAATTACAGGTGTACACCACCAGTCAGGATTGATTTGGGGTTTTTTGAGACAAGGTCTCATGATATAGCCTGAGCTGGCCTCAAACTTGAGTTCCCCTGGCCTCTACTTCCTTAGTTTTAGTAGTATAGGCACATACCACCATGCCCAGCTTCATTTGGACTTTCTATATCTTACTTTTTTTTTAAATATACTTATTTATTTATGAGAGAGGGGCAGACAGAGAACAGGCACAACAGGGCCTCCAGCCATACAAACTCCAGACACATGCACCCTCTTGTGCATCTGGCTTACATGGGCACTGGGGAATTGAACTCCGGTCCTTCTGCATTGCAGGCAAACATCTTAACCGCTAAGCCATCTCTTCAGCCCTCTATATCTTACTTAATAGATATTTCCTAGTAATATAAAGATCTGCCTTTAAATTTTTATAATTTCTTAAAGCATTTTCCCATACAGGAGGCCACTTTTCCCAACATCATTGAAATCACCCATTTCCCTACTGATTTCTGTTGCTGCCTCTCCAAGCACCAAATATTCACACACCAGGTCTGTTTCTGATCCATTCCTTCTGTTCCATTGGCCTGCATATTCTTACATTAGCTGCGTCCCCTGAGAAAATCAAATGACTTTATACTGCAGTGATAGTCTTCACCTTTGCTTTGATTTTTCAGAATAGCTGCCTCAGCTTCTGGGGTTGAAACTGTGGTGTGTGTGTGTGTGTGTGTGTGTGTGTGTGTGTGTGTGTGTGTGTGTGTGTGTGTGTATGATTGGGGATTACACCCAAGACCTCACTATGTAGCCCAAAATGATCTCAAACTTAAGATACTCCTGCTTCTTCCTCCCTAGTGCTGGGATTACAGGTGTGCACCACCATGGAATTGCACTCGACAATTGAGTACATTCCCCAGACCTCAAAGAACCTTATTCATCTCCAAAAGTTTTAGAATTAGTTTATGCAGCTTCTCTCCCTAACATAAGAGAGAAGTGCACTAATCAACACATCCCAATGCTATTTCTTTCCACCTTTGAAATATTTTATTCTTTTATTTAATAGTTCCTCTATCTCATTTAATAAGTTTTCTTTGGCTTGCTTAATTGATTTCTAGGTAATTTTTTTTCTCCACTCTTCTTTTTTGTTATTGTGTAAGCCAGACAATCATTTATTTAATTTTTTAAACATTTTATTGTCAATAATTAGATAATTAGATACATCGTACGAGCAAGTCTTGCGAGGGTACCCCCATTTCTCTCTGAGGGCCCTCCTCATTGGGCTTGCTGGACCAGACCATGGGATGAGGGGTTGTGGATTGTACAAGAGGTATCCAGGTTTGTTTTGTTTTTAGTGTGTTGTTGCTGAGGATGGAAATTGCTTGGGTTTTTTGTTTTGTTTTGTTTTATTTGTTTTGTTTTGTTTTTGTCTTTTATTTTCCAAGGTAGGGTCTCACTCTAGCCCAGGTGGGCCTTGAACTCACATCTATCCTATCTCTGCCTCCCAAATTAAAAATTAAAAGCATGAGCCAGCCAGGCGTGGTGGCACACGTCTTTAATCCCAGCACTTGGGAGGCAGAGGTAGGAGGATTGCCGTGAATTCAAGGCCACCCTGAGACTACATAGTGAAATCCAGGTCAGCCTGGACTAGAGCGAGACCCTACCTCAAAAAAACCAAAAAAAAAAAAAGTGTGAGCCATCACAAGGGACTTCTACTCTTTTTTTGTTTTAAGTATATTTTCCAAATAAATAGATAGGGGTATCTTCTTGCAGGATGCGAGGTTTTCAAGACACTTCTTCCCCTGATCTTCCCTCCTGGGTCATCTCTGTTTCTTTTCTTTTTTAGGCAGGGTCTCATGTAGCACAGACTGGCTTGCGAATCTCTTTGAACTTCTGATGCTTCTGTCTCTAGCTCCCAAGTGCACCAAGGCCAGTTTATTCAGTGCTGGGGCTCAGACCCAGGGCGTCATGTGTGCTAGGAAAGCACTCTACCCACTGAGCTACAGCATCTCAGCACTGGATCATCTCTTTGTCCAGAGATAACCCCAGGGATTGGGAAGATAACTAGCCTTAAAGGCACTTGCTTGCAAAGCCTGTTGACCTGGGGTTTGATTCCCAAGCCATCTAAATAGCTGGATGCAAAAAGCAGTGCATACATTTATTGTTTGCGGTATGAAGAGGCCCTGCACATTCTCATGTGCACACACACACACACACATACATGCATAAATTTTTAAAGAAAGATATGACCCCAAATATCTCAGAAATGTGAGCTCACTAAGGACCAGAAAGGCGCAGGAAAGAACTTGTCAAACGGGCAAATGCCAAGAGTGCCAGACTGTAACAGGGGTTAAAAGATGTCTGAAGAACTTGAGAAATAAACTGGCATGCAGGAACATCATATTGACCTGAATTCTTCTTAAGGTCATCACTGAATCCATTTGAAAAGATACTTTTAAAAACGGGGGCTGGAGAGATGGCTCAGTGGTTAAGTGTGCTTCCTAGAAAAGCATGAGGGCCTGAAGAAGAAGGCCTGAGACCACACACCTGTGAATCTCCAGAAACCAATGAACAGTTGGGTGTGACCATGCATGTCTGTAATCCCAGTCCTGTGGAGAGAGGAGACGTAGAATTGTAGGGGTTCCAGAAGAGACTCTAGGAAAAAACAGGCAGTAAGTGAAGAGAGGGACCCCCCCCCAGCTGCTGCAGGCCTGGTAAGCATGCATGGGGTATCACAACAGCACACACATATTCATACACTACACATATCATCACATATCACACCACATGCTATGCATAAGCCAAAAAAAGGAACCTGGAGGAGATATGAGGCTGCATTCTAAGAAAGGCATACACAGCCGGGCTTGGTGGTGGCACACGCCTTTAATCCCAGCACTTGGGAGGCAGAGGTAGGCGGATCACCATGAGTTCAAGGCCACCCTGAGATTACACAGTGAATTCCAGGTCAGCCTGGGCTAGAGTGATACCCTACCTCAAAAAAAAAAAAAAAAAAAAGGCATACACATAGCCACAGAACTCTGGCTTTGGTGGGCCAGGGAGGTGAGCCTGAGGCCAGAGCTGAATTGCTTTTAACAAATCAAGCTCAGTGTCCTGAGCCCTCTTCCAAGCAGCAATTGAATTATAGTTATTTAAAAGCAGAAAGTCATGGATATATGAGTTGCTCTGGACACCCTTGTGTCTTAGGCTGGCAAAGAACAGAAAAAAAGAAGGGGGGCCCTCAGAGAAATGAGGGGGACACCTAAGAGGATAACCTGATGGGAATATGACCAATTTACAATATGTTCATATATTAAGGTGCTTCCCAATTTAAGTGGGGGAGGGGTTGCCAGGCAGTGCTGGCAAGAACAAAGCATAAGCCCAAACCTAGAGGAACCTGGAAATTAGGTAGGCTGCCAAGATGAAAACCTGGGTCAGAGGTCAAAGCCCACCAAAAGAATAAGGACCCATTCAAGATGAAACAGACATCTTCAGTTCCTAGTGGTCCCATTATTGAAACACTGATCTTAACAGGAGAAAAAGCAAGAGAGCCCTGTGTGGTGCCTTTAATCCCAGCACCTGGGAGGCAGAGGTAGGAGTGTCACTGCGAGTTTGAGACCAGCCTGGGACTACAGAGTGAGTTTCAGGTCACCCTGGGCTACAGTGAAACAATACCTCAAAAGAACACAATACACACACACACACACACACACACACACACACACACACACACACAAGAGCTAAACAAGAAGATTTCCACTTGTAGAAAAGCAAACATCCTCTGGTCACGATTTTAATCTCAGCACTCAGGAGGTCAAGGTAGGAGGATAGCTGTGAGTTCAAGGCCAGCCAAAGACTATAAGGTGAATTCCAGATCAGCCTGGAATAGAGCAAGACCCGACAGAGAGAGAGAGAGAGAGAGAGAGAGAGAGAGAGAGAGAGAGAGAGAGAGAGAGACGCAAATATTCAACCTCCTCAGAAAGCAAAACAAATAAGAAATTTCCTCCCACTGTCTGATTAGGAAATTGTTGAGTATTTTCCCCTTCCCTTTGTTTTCCTTCCTTTCCCTTCCCTTCCCTTCCCCATTTCTTCTCTCCTTCTGGCCACTCACTATGGAGGAGGGACTGGGGAAGGGCACTTCCGAGTACAGCTGGTAGTTCTGTGAATTGGCACAGCTTTTCTGGAGGACAATTTGGCAGACTCATTTTTGAAAAATGCAACCCCGAAGACAAGCGTGTCTTTTGATCCAACAATCCTACTTCTAGGAATTTTTCCTACAGAAGTAATTAGAAGCGATTCAGAAAGATAAATAATTGCAGTGTAACACACTGGCCGGGTGCTCACTCTGCGCCAGCTGATACATCTGCACTTGACCCTTAACTCATTGGCCCTCAGGGCAACTAATGGTGTGAGAAGTACTGTCAGTCTATGTCTACCTGGGGAAACTGAGAGTCCGATGTTCTAAGTGGATAAATTCAAGTAGCTGGTGAGTAACAGATTGGGCTGGAATCCTGGTCTGCTTAACTCTGCACTCCATGCTCTGGAGTTAGCTGGCTCTCCTATTACCTGGGACACTATGCATTAAAAGACCCTGTGCATAGTATTGTTTGAAATAACAAAAATCAGAAACAAGTAAAATGTACAAGGATGGAGGAATGAGATTAAATAAAGGGGCTGGGGAGATGGCCCAGTGGATAAAACACTTGACACTCAAACCTGAGTACCCAAGTTTGATCCTCCCCAGATCCCATGTGGGGAAAAAAGGGCAGACACAGTGGTGGGGAGGGGACTTCTGTAGTTCTAGAACACTGACTATGAGATGCACAGAATTTTCCAGAAAGTCATGGAGAGCACAGCAAAGACCAACAGAGCAAGATCAGGAGAGAAATCCTGCCTCAAAGGAGGAACACAGTGAAGACTGACTCCCAAAAGTTGTCCTTTATCTCCACACATGTGTGCACACAAGCACACACAGAGAGAGAAAAAAGAAAGAAAGAAAGAAAGAAAGAGGGAGGGAGGGAGGAAAGAGAAAAAGAAAAAGAAAAAAGAAAGGAAGGAATTAAGAAAGAAAGAGGGAGGAAGAAAGGTTAGATAAACTGTGTGGAGTCATATGGTAAAATGCATCATGCTGAAAACTAAGTTTTGGGGGATGGAAATGTAGCTCAGTGATAGAATGTCTGCCTAGCAGGTGTGAAGGCTCTGGATTTAATACCCACTGTTGCAAAATAAAAAGGGTTGAAGGGGCCTGGAGAGATGACTCGGCAGTTAAAGCACTTGCTTACAAAGCTCAGTGACCTAGGTTTGATTCTCTAGTTCCCACCTAAAGCCAGATGCACAAAGGGGATAATTTATCTGGAATTTATTTGCAGCTACAAGAGGCCCCAGCAAGTCCATTTACCCTCTCCCTCTCCCTCCCTCTCCCCCCCTCTCTCTCTGACTCTCTCAAATACATAAGTAAATAAATATTTACAGAAAAGGTTTGAAGGAATAATGACATGAAGAAGTATTATATTCTTTTTTTTAGTTATGTTCTCGCTCTAGCCCAGGCTGACCTGGAATTCACTATGTAGTCTCAGGGTGGCTTCAAGCTCAGGACGATCCTCCTACCTCTGCCTCCCAAGTGCTGGGATTAAAGGCGTTCCCCAGCAGAAATATTATATTCTTTTTAAATATTTTATTTATTTGTAAACAGATAAATTCAGACAGAGAGTGAGAGAGTATGGGCACTCCAGGGCCTCCAGCCACTGCAAATGAACTCCAGATGCATGAGTCACATTGTGCATCTGGCTTACGTAGATGCTGGGGAATTGAACCCAGATCCTTAGGCTCTGGAGGCAAACTCCTTAAAAACTAAGCCATCTCTCCAGCCCCCCAGAAATATTATCTTCATATCCACTAAGTGAAAATAATGCAAACACATTGTGTCCCATTTTAATTTGAAAAATACATTTTTATCAAATTCAAAAATTAGAAGGTCTAGTCTGTGAGGGTCAAGGTTGAAGGAGGTATAGTGGAAGACCCAGAAGCCTGCTGGGTGTTTGAATGTGGTGAACCTCATTGCATAGTTAAGATGTGTATGCTTTCTATAGGTTTATATAAGCTATATCTCCCTAAAAGAAATGCATACTTGTATAGAAAAATATTGGAGGAAAAGAACACAAAAGTGTTATCTGTGATGCTTACTAAGTATGATATCATTTTCATTTCCTTTTCTATATTATTCAATATTCCCTTTTTTTACAGTGAGCCCTTATTATCTTTATATTCAGAAAGGAATAACACCGAGTTCCCAGAAGCAGGGATGATGAGAATGGGTACAGTACAATCTTAGAGCCCTGGAGGTGACCGGAGCTGTCCAAGGTCCTCGGCACTGTGTGGATTGCATGTCATGGTCCAAGGGAGAAGAGAAACCCAGCTCCAGCCTGCTTGGACAGAAGGCTGCCAGAGAGACCCGAGAATCCAGGGACAGACTCAAAGCAATGCTCTTAACAGAGTCTTCCGACATTAAAATCCCACTGTGCAAGTGCTACGCAGAACCATCCTGGGCGTAGCAACAACTCATTGTTCAGCTGCCAGTTGGATGCCTTGTTGCTCACTGGTGGTGACATCAGGCCTCCAGGGAGCCCTTGGCTGTCAATCTTTTTGTGGCAGTAAGCCATCTCGGTCTCTTCTCCCTTTTAAAGGGACAGGTTCTGCCTGGATGAGGGAGCCAGGCTTGGGTCACCTAATGCTTGTCTTTCTCGTGAGTCTGATTCCAAGGCAGTGGAGAAGGCCGAGGGACAGGCAGGTAGCTGTGGTTAGCTACTGAGATCCCCTAGACACAGGTAGATCAAAATAAAGAATTTAGGGGCCGGGCGTGGTGGCACATGTCTTTAATCCCAGCACTTAGGAGGCAGAGGTAGGAGGATTGCTGTGAGTTCAAGGCCACTCTGAGACTACATAGTGAATTCCAGGTCAGCCTGGACTAGAGCGAGACCCTACCTCGAAAAACCAAAAAAAGGGCTGGAGAGATGGCTCAGAGGTTAAGGCACTTGCTTCTAGTGCCTAAGACCCCAGGTTCAATTCCCCAGGACCCACATGAACCAGACCCACAAGGTGGTGGCCCTGATGTGCTCTCTCTCTCTCTCTCTCTCTCTCTCTCTCTCTCTCTCTCCTTGAAAATGAATAGATAGAATATTAAAAAAAAAGAAAAACCAAAAAAAAAGAATTTAGGGGCTGAAGAGATGGCTCAGCGGTTAAGGCACTTGCTTGCAAAGCCTAAAGATGTGAGTTCGATTCCCCAGTACCCACATAAGGCCAGATACACAGTGGCCCATGCATCTGGAGCTCATTTCCAGTGGCTAAAGGCCTCGGCATGTCCATTCTATATCTGCCTCTCTTCTCCCTGTCTCCTGCTTGCAAATAAATTTAAAAAAATTTTAAAGAAGAAGAAGAGAGACAGAGAGAATGGGCATGCCAGGACCTCCAGGTGCTGCAAACAAACTCCAGATGCATGTGCCACTCTAAATCTGGCTTTACATGGTACCAGAGAATCAAACCCAGATCATTAGGCTTTCCAGGCAATTGCCTTAACTGCTGAGCCATCTCTCCAGGCCGCTACCTTATTTTGTCAGACAGGTTTTCTCCCTCAACCTGGAGCTGAACTAGCTAGCCAGTGAACATAAGGATCCTCCTGTCTCTGCCTCCCTAGTGCTGGGATTACAGGCACGTGCTGCCATGCCCAACTTTTTACATGGCTGCTGGGAAATCAAACCTTTGCAAGCAAATGCCTAACCACTGAGTCATCTTCCCAGGCTTATATTTTGGGTCTTTTTTGTTTGACTTTGCTTTTAAAACTTTTATACCCAAAGTTCCCAATTTATCCTTCACCTGACTTCTTCAGTGTTAACATCTTACATAATCATGGTACATCTGTAAAATAAAATAAAAAATTAACTTTGTGATTAGTATGCTACTATTAATGAGCCTGCATATTTAAGTCAGAGTTTCCAATTTTTCCTCGGGTGTTCTTTTTCTGTTCCCGTTTCTAAAGCAGGCTATCACAGTACATGTAGATGTTACATCTTCTGTGTCACCTCTGGCCAATGAGCTTCTCACTTGCCTTGGGTTTTGTGACCTTGACACTTGAAGAACTGCAGTCAGATCTTGTGTTTGTGTGAGCACGTGCACACACATGAGACATGTTTGAAGTTCAGAGCACAACTTTGGGTGTCAGTCCTCACCTTCCACCTTGTTTGAGGCAGGGTCTCACATTTTGTTGTTCACTGATGTATTTGTCAGATTACCTGGCCCCTAAGCTTCCAGGTGATTCTCCTGCCTGTCTCCACCTTCCTTCCTGCTCTGGGAGCACTAAGATTAGCTGTGCTAGCTACAGCATCCAGCTTTTCTTACTTGGGTTCTAGGATCCAAACTCAGGGACTCATGCTTTTACGGCAAGCACTTTATCCCTCCATCCCCAGTCAGATCTTTTACAGACGGCCCCTAACTTTAGCCTGTCCCATGCTGATGATGTGAGAATGAGACCCTAATAAAGCATGGGGTCTTAACATAAGCACAGCCATTTTAAAATAAACCTTGCTGAAAGGAGTCCTTGAAGATAAGAGAGAGAATAGTTTATACTAGGTTAGAGTGTCGCCCTGGACAACAAGCAGGGTAACCCAACTGCAGGAAAAATTGATACGTATGTTTTGGGAAATTGCTTGTGTTCTGAAAAGTTGTTATTTTGACTCATGTATGTTGTTTGGAGACTTTGAAACTACACGACTTCCATGTACTGAGTTTTAAATTTTGTCCTTGTACCCATTTCTTTAGCTTACACAGCACTGTGTGAGGTCAAGATGCTGTGGTATCAGCTCATCACATATAGCCAAAATATATTCTTTTATGAACTTGCTAAGCAATTTTTAAATGTCAACCAATCATGTAGCTGCCAAGTTGGAAACCCCCTACCCCTGCTTAAATCTCTATTTAAAAAAAACCTGCTAATTCTGGGCTCAGAGCTCTTCTCCCTGATCTGCTGCGTCGGTAAAGAGAGAGAGAGAGACCTGACTCAAGCCTGCAATAAAAACCCTAATGCGATTGCATCGCTTCAACTCCTGAGTGGTCTTTGGGGACCCCAAAATCTGGCACAACAGTGACAGTTCTCCACAGTGCTCATCTCATCTGGTTACATTGAGGGGACATGGCATCCACCCACTTCTCACAGGCTGCGTTGACCTTGATCCCTTAACTTTTGCCCTTTATTATCGGCACTTTTCTCTGCTGGTTACCATGAATAGAAAGAATCAGTCTGCAGAATTCCACCAAGGTGAGGGTTAAATTTTTTATTTGAGAGAGAATTGATGGCCAGGGCTTGGCTGGAGGAGGGGAGGGAAGATAAGTATAGCTGCAACATCAATCTTTAATCGGTCTGGAGGCTGGCCAGGGCGAGGTAGAGATGACTTTGAGATTTATGTGACTGCTGCTCGAGCAAAGAGTTAGGGCCTCCTACAGATATTTTTATTATAATACATCTCCTTTTAGCCTGTAGCCCTGATGCCATGAAGGCTACCTGCTAGCCTGCTCGAGATACCACAATGGAAGAGAGCTGTTCAGTTGGAGAAATGACTTGGATGGGAGGCAGCATTTGCTAAGCAACACACACATAGTGGGTGCTTCATCTAGTTCACTTCGTCTTTACCATTCTACTGGGGAAATATGATGTCCATCTTCATTTCATGGGGGAAATGAGACTCTGAAAGCTGATTTGCCCAAAGCCAACCACCTGTTGGCCACAGATGGGGAGTCCAGCACAATCACTGAGTCTAGGTCTCTGTGACATCAAACCTGCACTGTTTCTCTTAGATGCTGAGGGGCACCTCGGACCACCATGGGCAGTGATGTGATCCTCAGCTACTCTCCTAGCCTTTATCATCTCCTGCTCTCCTGGGATCTGTTCCCCTTGGTGTGAATCCCCACATTAGGGCCTCGCTCTCCTCTGGATGACTTGAAAACCACAACCTTCTACAATTATTTGAGGTCCAGGACTCAAGGAGATGGGATGGCTTTTGCCAAGTCACTTCTTTGCAATATACTGGTATACAGAGAAAGAAAGAGAGAAATGAGACTATAAATATTCTTTTTTTTTTTTTTTTTTGGTTTTTCACGGTAGGGTCTCTCTCTAGTCCAGGCTGACCTGGAATTCACTATGTAGTCTCAGGGTGGCCTTGAACTCACGGCAATCCTCCTACCTCTGCCTTCCGAGTGCTGGGATTAAAGGTGTGTGCCACCACACTCGGCAATACTCATTTTTCAATCCCTCCTCAGTTAGCCCCAAGTCCAAGTCTCACTTGGCCCCATAGAAAGGGCCTTTCTTATTTCTTTTTGTGATCCTTGGGATTGAACTCCCAGAACTCATACACACAGAGCAAGTGCTATACTACTGAGATATCACCAGTCCTGAAACAGCCTTTCATTTTAACACACATACACACACACACACACACACACACACACACACACACAC
>PVHP010020225.1:0-19034 GCA_004024765.1 Zapus hudsonius | reverse complement strand
GCTGAGATTCTCCAGTCTTGGCTCCCCACAGGACTGGGATCATAGCCACATCAAGTGGGGAACTGAACTGAAGCGGTCTCGGGCACCCTCAGGTCCTTGGGTTTGCACAGGGAGTACTCTTAACCATTGAACCATCTCTCCAGCCCTTGAAACAGCCTTTCTTTTTTAAAAAATATTTTTATTTCTCAGGTGGTGGCGCACGCCTTTAATCCAAGCACTCAGGAGGCAGAGGTAGCCGTGAGTTTGAGGCCACCCTGAGACTATGTAGTGAATTCCAGGTCAGCCGGGGCTAGAGGGAGACCCTACCTCGAAAACTAAAAATAAAATTATTTATTTATTTATTTTCAAGCAAAGGGGGACAGAGAAAAGAGAAACAAAGAGAGAGAAAGAGAATGGGTGCACCAGGGCCTCCTGCGGCTGCAAACGAAATCCAAATGCATGTGCCACATTGTGCATCTGGCTTCTTTACATGGGTCCTGGGAAATTAAACCAGGGCCATTAGGGTTTCCAGGCAAGTTCCCTAACCATTCAGCCATCTCTCCAGCCCCAAACAGTCTTTCTTACTAAAGTTAGCTCAAGTTTGGTTTCTGTAACTTAAAACCAATATTCTAGTTTCTATTCCCCACAAACGCCCTCGTGTTGTGGCTTTGCCCTCTCTGGGCCACAAGATCTGTGTCATGAGTGGTTATGAACACAGTCTCTGGAGCCCAATCTATCCATCCACAAGCTATATGGCCTTGGGCAAGGATGTCACCTCCTTGAGTCTGCTCCATCTGATGGAAGGATGTGAGAACCAGACAAGGCAATGTATGTGAAATGCTTAGCCCAGTTGAGCACTCACTGGGCGGCTAGGGTCATTACCATTCAGCTCCCCTTGCCAAGAGGCTGCGGTGTATTGGTTTCCCAATCCTATAAGATATCTGCTCACTAGACCATATGATTCATATAACTCTCCCCAAGAAGAGGCTCTATCTCAGCCTCTTAAGTGTCATCAGAGGACTAGTATTGTCCAGTTGCATGCTGTTAAATATTTCAAATCAGATCTCCAAGAGCTGGAGCGATGGTTCAGTGGATAAAGTACTTGCCATAAAGCATGAGAACTTGAGTTCAGATCCCCAGAACCAGATGGGTGCCAGACAAGGAGAATGCCCCAGAAGCTATGGGTCAGTGAACAATGAATGACTCTGCCTCAAATGAAGATCCAATTCTTCCAAGATGGGAGCAGGCAAGTGGAAGGAAGCACTGACCGATGTGTCCACCGAGCAGTGATGGCAGTACGGGGCAGGCATGCTGGTGCTCATCTGCGATCCCAGCACTCAAGAGGCAGAAGCAGGATGTAAGCTTGAAGCGGCCTCAGCAACACAGCATGACTGATCCTAACAAGAGTGATGGTAGCTGTGTTAGGTTGGCTTGACCTGAAACAAAGTTTTATGTAGCCAGGGATGGCCTTAAACTCATTACGTAGTTGAGGAGGACCTTGAACTTCTGCCTCTACCCACTGGGTGCTCGGATTACAGGCGAGCACCACCGCGCCTGGTTTTATGCATTGCTGGAGATCAAACCAGGACTTTGTGCGTTGCTAGAAAAGCACTCTATCAACTGAGTCACATGCCCAGTCCCTGAGATGGGTTTCTTGTATGGTGACTTACTGAGAGACTTCCCAGGTAAAACCCACTAGAAAAGGAGAGAAAATGAAGAAAGTTGGGGTTCTGCGAAAGCAAAGTCGCAGCCTCTGACCCATAGAGGGCGCTATAGCATCACCACTTACCACCACAGAGTTATACCAACATGTGGCCTTGGGGCCAAGGGACTTGCCCACCCTTCTTAGGGGTACAGGTTGCCTTGGAGGAAGAGGCTCATCTCTCAGGCCTGTCCTGGCAAGGGAGGGTTGTCAGCTGAGGGGAATTCTCAGAAGAAAAGGGCAGCTGAGACCTGGAAGCAATCAGATGTCACTGGAGATTGGGTGGGCACCTGGCTAGGGCCCCAATATGATAGTCACTCTGGTGGTCATTTTCATGGAGAATGTGAAAGGGAGAGGGGTGAGCTGGATGTGGTGGCGCACGCCTTTAATCCCAGCACTCAGAGGTAGGAGGATTGCCATGAGTACAAGGCCACCCTGAGACTACATAGTGAATTCCAGGTCAACCTGGACTAGAGCGAGACCCTACCTCAAAAAAAAGAAAGAAAGGGAGGGGGTGCCAGTCGTGATGAAGGTCATGCTGCCTTTGCATAGCGTATGGTCAGGATACTGGTTAGTGGTGGGAGTAGATATCACAAGTACCCAAATCCCATTTCTTCAAGGTCTGTCTCTTTCTTTAATGCTTTGTGTTTCTACAGTGACCCTGGGGAGTAGAACTACTTCACATTTCATCTTGTCAGGACCGGTGGATGAAAACATGACTACATGCTCCAAATGCATTCATTCCTCTAGTGCAATCCTGCTGTGTGTATTTTTTTTTTAAACAATGCACACCTTCCCCGGGGTTACAATTTACTCTGTTTGATGCTATACCTCAAGGTTCCCTGTGAGCAGTAGGGGCATGTTGACTTCAGACTTCTTAACACGTCAAACCTGTGAGAGGAGTTTAACACGCCAACGTTGTGTCAAGAAGTCCTGGAGGTTGCTGGAATGTAGCCATCCCACATGTAAGATGGGACTGTGATCCGGCTGCAGGACCCTGCTGGTGAGTATGTGGGTATGAGGGCAGCTGGCTGTGCCTGTGGTCAGCGGGTCTGCGTGCTGACAGGAGTGTGTTGGCTGAAGAGTCAGCAGTGTGTGCCACTGGGTCTATCTTGTGTGCCACGATCTCCTTCCTCCCCAAAGAAAGGCAGTGGGGCAGGTACTATGCTCACTGGCACTCTGACAAGAGAGCTGACTGCTAAGAGGCATTCTGGAACACACTGAGCATCGTTGTAAGCCAGGGACTAGCTCTGAGTGCTGGGGATGTACAAATAGGAGGTGGGAAGGAGAGACAAATCTCCCAGAGTTTACAGACCAGTAGGTTTAAACATGGCCCACTCCTTTTTTTAGTTTAATTTATTTACTTATTGCTAATAACTAGAAACTCTATGAACAAGTCTTGTATTAGTACTCCCATTTCCCTTCTTCTTGACCCCAGTCTACTGAGGACCCTCCTCAGTGGGATTGCTGGAATGTTCCATGGGAGGGCAGGTATGAGTTATTCGAGCAATAGACAGTTGTTTTTTTTTTTTTATTTTTGAGAGGAGTAATGCCGTTGGGTATCACCACCACTACCACCACCACAATCTTTCTGTCCCCTCTGCAAAATTCCCTGAGCCATGGTGGGTGAGTTTAAAGTCTGCTTTACTGTTGAGCTCTTAAGAGTCTCTGTGTTTCTGCTTTGGACTCTTTTGAGGGCCCTCGGTGGGTGTTTGTCTCCATTACTCTTTCATAAGTTGTCTGGTTTGCTGTGGAAGCAGCACTCTTGCTCATCTCACTACTTCCTCTATGATTTCACCTTGGCCCACTCCTTTTTTTAAAATATGTTTTCAGGCTGGGTGTGGTGGTGCACACTTTAGTCCCAGCACTCAGGAGGCAGAGGTAGGAGGATAGCAGTGAGTTCAAGGCCACCCTGAGAATACTTAGTGAATGCCAGGTCAGCCTGGATTAGAGTGAGACCCTACCTAGAAAAATAAAAAAAAATTTTTTAAATCTATTTACCTCCCAAGCAAAACTGAACAGGAATAGAATTTTAAAAACACAAATGGGGCTTTAATCCCAGCACTTGGGAGGATCGCAATGAGTTCAAGGCCACCCTGAGACTACATAGTGAATTCCAGGTCAGCCTGGGATAGAGCAAGACCTTACCTTGAAAACCCAAATAAATAAATAAATGAAATATGTTTTATTGGGGCTGAGGAAATGGTTTGATGGTCAAAGGCACTTGCTTGCAAAACCTGCCCACCCATGTTTGACTCCCCAGCACCCATGTAAGCCAGATGCACAAGGTGGCACATGCACCTGGAGTCTCCTTGTAGTGGCAAGAGGCCCTGGTGTGCCCATTCATTCTTCTCATCCTCTCCTTGTCTTCCTTCTCCTCAGAGCATCTCCTGTCCCAGACTATGCCATTTCATGCTTGTTTCTGCGGCCCAGAACCCGGCTCCATGTGTGCCTACCTCAGTTTCTCAACTTCACTTGTGATTCTGAATGCCATCCGGGGTCCTTCCAACAGTTGAGATTTTCCTCCAGCTACCCAGACTCTGCTTTTGCCACTGAGCACCAGACTGAACCCCACGCAGGTCTTGTCATCCACGCATTAGCAGACACGGCCCGATCCCCATGGGAAGCCTGAGGCAGATCTCCTGTGGCTGACCGAGCTTTGGCCAGCATCCTGGCTCTCTAGCCTCTCTTCAGACCAGAACCTTCCAGTCTGCATGAGGACTGCAGTCTCATCGAAAGCAATGGCAGAGCTTGAGCTATATTTGAGCTTCCCTGAGAAGCCATGGGCACAGCCTCCAGCACGATGGCTGGCAGGGCTCAGAGCGGTAATCATGCTCTGAGCACGGGTAGCATCAGGGCTCCAGCCGATCCCTCTTGCCCAGGTCTATTTTTGGGTCACCACAGGTGCTTATTAGTGCCACATGCCAGGGTTATAGGACAGAGAAGAGACTTTTCTTGGAAAACCTATCAGTCAGGATTACATTGAGTGACATGGAACAGGAATCTGACCGAATAGAGCTTTATTTTTTTCTCACCTAACAAGACAATCTAGGATCCTTAAAGACACAAGCAACCTTCTTTCTCCCTGCTCTGCTCCACAGGGGGTTAGCATCCTCATAGTCCTGAGACAGTCCTGAGAAATCTCACCTACATTCCAGGCAGGAATAAGAGAGGCCAGCTGAGATGCCCTTCTCATTTGTATGAGGAAGACAGGAGGTTTCAGGAAGCCCCATCAGATCTCCACGTACATCTCATTGGTCAAGACTGAGTCAGAGGATGGGCTGGAGAGATGGCTCAGCGGTTAAGGCACTTATCTCCAGTGCCTAAGGACATGGGTTCAATTCCCCAGTACCCACATAGGCCAGATGCACAAGGTGGTGTCTGTGTCTGGATTTCTTCTCTCTCTCTCTCTCTCTCTCTCTTTCTCTCTCTCTCTCAATCTCTCTCTCTGCTTGCAAATAAATAAATAAATAATAATATCTTAAAATAAAAGACTGAGTCAGAGGAACTCTACTAGTTAGATGCAAGGGAGTGTGGAAAGGTATTTGTAAGTGGGTGCATTGTCATTTAGAGAAAATTTGGGTTTTGTTACAAAATAATATAGGGAGAGAGATGGAGAAGGCTCTGAGGGGTCAAGTCTGGGGTTCTTAGGAAGGGGTAAGAGATGGATGGTTCCAGAACCTTCCTGTGAAGAGTTAGAGGGTCATAAGTTGGCCTTAGGGCTATTCACAGCCCCTCCCACATCCCCACTACCAGCTAGAAAGAACCTCAGAGCAGTGTGAGTAGGTTAGACTCTCGTGGTGGATGTGTAGAAGGCAGACGGACTTCTCACAGAGGAATCACAGGGTTCTGCCAACCGTTCTATGACCTTAGGTCACACAACCTCGGTGAGCTCTCAATGATCTCAGCTATAAAATGGGGCTGCATAGGTATTGTAAGGCTGGAACAAAACCCTAAGTACACATTGCACACCATAGGCATCCATCAGAAGGCGATTATTACCACTTTAATTGTTTTGTTCTCGGGGTGATAGAGGTAAAGCTCAGATAGACCAAGCAAGATGACCTAACTCATACAGCCAGAGAGGGACAGAGCAGACCAGGAACCATCTTTCTGACTTCTCCATATCACCATGGCCTCTCCTTGTGATAGCATTTTTAAATTTTTTTTATTGATTTGCATGTGTCTATGTGTATGGACACACGAAGGCCTCTCAGCACTGCAAATAAACACCAGATGTTTGCACCACTTTTTATGGTAGCTTATATGAGTGGCTTGGGAATTAAGCCCAGGCACACAGGCTTTGCAAACTAGCTAGCACTTAAACCACGGGGCTATCTTCTCAGCCCCGAGACTGTTAACTTGTTTTTTTTTTTTTTGAGATAGCCCAAGCTGGCCTTGAACTCATGGCGATTTTCCTACCTCTGCCTCCTGAGTACTGGAACTAAAGGCGTGTGTACCACACCTCGCAAGACTGTTAACTTTCACTAAAATGTGAAATTAGGCCTGAATGGTAGAGGAAAAGTATCTAGTTTAAATTTTTATTTCATTTTTTTTAATTTTTATTTATTTATTTATTTATTTATTTATTTATTTATTTATTTATTTATTTATTTATTTGAGAGAGAAAAAGAATGGGCATACTAGGACCTCCAGCCACTGCAAATGAACTTCAGGTATCTGGCTTTATATGAGTACTGGGAAATCAAACTCTGGACCTTCTGCTTTGAAGGCAAATGCCTTAACCACTAAGCCATCTCTCTAGCCCTTATTAATTGAGAATTTTAATATATTCTAATTTGGACATATTCATCTCCTATTTCTCTCTTTTCTCCTCCCTCCCTCACCCCTAATCTGCTCTCTCATTTTTTTGTCCTCCTCCAGGTTACATTCTGAATATTGTGCAGGTCTGTGGGTGTAACAGCATCTACTGTGAGATCCTGAATGCACCTGTCCGTGACTGTCCAGAGAAGAACGCCAGGCCTGGGGAGATGGCTCAGTCGGTATAATGTTTGCCTCTCAAGCATGAGCACCCGAGTTTGATCACTAGGATCCACATAAATGCCAGGCATGGTGGTGGCATATACTTGTAATCCCAGAGCTGGAGGGAGGGGGCAGAGACAGGTGAATTCCCGGGGCTCGCTGGTCAGATGGTCTAGTCTAATTCGTAAGCTCCTGGCCAAGGAGAAGCCCTGTCTCAAAGGAAATGGATGGCTTTCAGAAGGATGACACCACACCACACAAACACACATGCATGCACACACTCTCTCACACACACACACGTGCATGCATGCCCACACAATACAAACATATTTACACACATGCCAAAAAATTGTGAGCAAAATGCATGTTTATGTGCTTAGGTTGCCAAAAATTAAGAAAAAACATAGAATAATCCCAGCACGTGCTTCTTCTGGAGAATTCTGGTCATTGCTGTTGTTCTCGGGATTAGGATTTATTGTGCGTCCAATGAGCATCCTGACATGAGTTATAATAACAGTGTTACCTGATGGCTATAGCTAGAAGCTGTATTAGTTCCCTGCAGCTGCTGTAACAAAGATGCTCTTTCCTCTTTCTCTGTATGCCTGGTGACAATATTATGTACATGTGTATATGTTCATGCATATGTGCATGCATGTAGATATGCATGTGTGTATGTATTTCTGTTGGAAATCGGACATTCAAGTGAGTTTATGTGGTCATTCTGAAAACCAGATTCTGCCCCTTCCTCAGAGTTTGTTGAGTTTGATTATGAGAAACCCTAGTCAGGTTTGGTTAGTGATGATTATATCTCTTTGGGGAAAAATAATTAAAAATAACTCTTTTTGAGGAAAGGCAGAAAATGGTGGTGCGTGCCTGTAGTCCTAGTGCTTGGGAAGCTGAGGCAAGAAGATCTGGAGTCAGAGGTCAGCCTGAGCTAAATGTAGTGAGTTCAAGTAATCAACCTGGGCTGCCTAGCATAACCCAATCTCAAAAACAAAACAAAACCTGTATTTCTGGCCAAATGTAGTCACACAGAAATCCCTGTTTCTTGAACACTGAAATCAAAACAAAAGAACAACCAAACGAGCCTCCTTCGGTCTTTGCAAACCGGCTGTGTGCTGAGTCTCTTCTGCACACTAACCAGGCTACCCAGAGCTCTGCCTCACCCTCGCTTCCACAGAGAGATTTTCAAGTGGCTTATTCTTGGTCACTCGGTTTCTGGGAACCTCGGTGGGCTTCCTAGTATTGTGACATTGTTGGCTCTGAGAGTCTCTGTGGTTTGCCATGCTTCTGGGAGGAGCTTCTTGTCCCTGCAGACAAATGCACTTCTTAAAGCTTCCTTGTGACTCTAATACATCCCCAAGGTTGACAACCCATGGCTCTGGGAGTGACACATTGGTAACTGAAGGGAGTCTGCTCCAGCCAGGCTGACTTTGGCAGAGGATAGATAAACCACGTCTGGAGTCTGACCATAGGGAATCTATCTTCCCTGGGCTTGCTTTTCAGTTTTCCCCCAGTTCCTGTGCCTGGCATGCATGGTGACAATGGCTCTCCTTTTTCTGCACCTACTTGAGCTCCTTGGCGACACCTAGTGGTATGGTGCTGCATTGGCGAGGATGAGAGGGTTGCTTTGCCAAGGAGACCACAGAAATAAAGCAGTAACTCCCGAAGGCACAGGGCTCCTGCTCAGTGTGACTGCTCAGTTCACGTTGGTCGCTGGCGTAGAACCCCCGAAAGCACAAGCTGTGTAAGGATGACAGCTTCCAGAGAAGAGGAATGAATGGTGCACCATATTTATGTGGGACTTCCCACTTCAATTAACTTCATCTAGAAACTCTCTTACAGACAGACATGCACAGAGATTTGTTTCCATTGAGGTTCTAAATCCCATCAAGTTCATCCCTTAGAGTTGAGGTTTTAAGTATGACATGTGAAAAAAATAATAATTTTAAAAATCAATGAATATGACATGTGGCGTGGGGTGGCTATTATGCATTCTCCAGCACATACAACTCTAAAGAGAATATTATCACAGATGGTTTTGACCTTTCCTGTCCATGCATTCCTTGGAAGATGGTGAATCCTATGGACACCTTTTTGGCATGTCTTTAAATAAATAAGATTCTGGTGCTGGGGAGATGGATCTGTGACTAAAGGCACTTGCTTGGGAAGCCTGATGGCCCAGGTTTGATTCCTTGGTTCCCGTGTACCCTCATGCACAAAGTCGTCACACATGAATGTGGAGTTCATTTGCAATGGCAAGAGGCCCTGGCATGACCATTTTCTCTCTATTTCTCTCTCACCCTCTCTGCTCTCAAATAAATAAAAAAAATTTAAACTAAATAAGATTCTGCCAGGCATGGTGGCTCAGACCTTTAATCCCAGCACTCTGGAAGCCAAGGGAGAGGATCATTGTGAGTTGGAGGCCAGCCTGAGACTTGGTGAAATCCAGGTCGGATAAGCCTGGCAGCCTGGGCTAGAGTGTGACCCTATCTCAGGAGGGAAAAAAAACAGGAATACTTTGTAGACAGTCGCCACGTTACATAAGTTTTTGTTTTTATTTAATGATGATGCAAAAATGGGAAACATTCAATAGAAACCATACTTTGAATTTTGGTTCTTTGCCAGGCTGGTGGTATGTGGAACATGGTCTTCTGTGTGCTGGGGCAGAGTGAGTGAGCCAAAGCTCCCAGGCAGCCAAGAGGTCTGGAAGGAATGACCTGATCCTCTCTGGTGGCCTGTGTCATTCAGCTGTGATGTGCTAGAGAATAGGTGTATTAAATTCATTTCAGAATTTGTTATTTTCAACATACAATAGATTTATCAGGATGAGCCCCATTGTAAGCTGAGGAGTTTCTGTAAATTGAAAACAGAGCTATCAAAATATTTAAAAAACAAATCTGTCATAGAGTAACATATGTGCCTCTATACAAGATTGAGCGGCATGTCTAATAAGAGCCATAATTTCCAAGTCTTGATGAGCATAAATGATATTTTGAGATAATTTCAACAACAGGAATGAAATAAGCATACATCTAATTTCTACTGGCAATGAGGTCACAGGGAATGCTAATACCACTGTTCCCTATTGCTTTGTTTGTAATCACAGGAAATACTAAATTTTGGTTGAACTTTGTGAAGATAGACTGTTTCTCATGCAGCTTCATGGACTTCCTAATTCAATAAAAGATGTTTCCGTGGATCTGTACATAAGTCTATCTGTTTGGTTTCATTCTTCTTGATTCTAGGCTTTTTTAAAGGTGTTCTGACCCTTGCCTGCTGCTCACATTAAATAGACCAGCGCTCACTGGAAACTGTGGGCAGGGCTCGCCAACTATGAGCCGTGTTGTGTGCGTATAACAAAGAACCCCAAGGTCAGGCTGGTTAGCTCTTTCTTTTAAAAAAAAATATTTATTGGGGGCTGAAGTGATAGCTCAGTGGTTCAGGTGCTTGCCTGCAAAGCCTAACGGCCTGGGTTTGATTCCCCAGTACCCAAGTAAAGCCAGATGCATAGAGCAGTGCATGCATCTGGCGTTCCTTTGCAGCATCTGGAAGCTCCAGTGCACTCATTCTCTCTGTCAGTTTCTCATCTCTTCTCTTCTCTTGTCTTCTCTTCTCTTCTCTTCTCTCTCTCTCCTTGCAAATAAATAAAAAATATTTTAAATATATATTTATTTGCACGAGTGTGTGTGTGTATGTGCACACCAACCAGAGTCTCTTGCCACTGTAAATGGATGCCCTTCTGGCTTTGCATGGTAGGGTGGGGAATTGAACCCAGGCCAGCAGTCTTTGCAAGCAAATGCCTTTAACTACTGAACCATCTTCCCAATCCCTAGGTTTTGAGCTGATCCAATCTTCCAGGAGACTCTTTGGGCATCTTCTGGGGAAAGGACCATCCTCTCCAGGAAGATTATACCCCTGCATGGTCTTTTTACTTAGCAGAAGTTTTAGTATAAGTTCAAAGAGTGTTCAGAAATTTCTGGAATGTAACCTAGGAAAGAAGCCTGAGAGGAAGAGGCAGGCTCTGGCCTCTCAGCCTTCTGCTTTATGGTGTCTCCCGACACGGCCTTCTTACCTGCCACAGGTGGGCTATGCAATATGGTAGCCTCCAGCCATTCACAAGCTATTCAAGTCGAACTATAATTTTCAGTTCCTCATTTGAACTCGTCGTATTTCAAGTGCTCAACAACCTCACTTAGCTGCTGTATTGGACAGTATGTATCATTTCCCCCACTGTAGAAAGATCTAATGAACAGGGCTGGTCTAGAGCAGAGGTTGGCAAACTGTTTATATAAAGGGCCAGAAAGTCAGTCCTTTGACACAGATGCTCCTTATGGCATCTGTTCAACTCTGCCGCTCTGGCACGAACTAGGCCACAAACAATCCGTGGAACATGTGGCTGTCTTCCAATAAAACTTTATTTATGTACCCTGAAATCTAAATGTTACATCATTTTCACATGTCATAAAATATTATTGCCCTTTTGGTTTGTTTAACAGCCATTTAAGAATGTAAAACTATCCTTAGCCGACAGGCTTGTAGACACAGGAACAGGAGCTGGGCTGAGGCCATAGACTTGAACTCTGAACTAGTCAACTGCCCTTTTTCAGGATGTATTATTTCGTGGAGTTCAGGCAGGAAGCAGAGGCTAGGATTGCAGGGTTTCTGTTTCTTTAAACCTAACAGTCTCATTATCTATTCAGAGCCTGACGTTTTTGGAATCCATGAGCCAGGACCCCCCATCTTTCTTATTTGCTCTTCTCCACCCACCCCCCATGTCTAGCACAAGTCTTGACATCTAGCAAATGAGCTCTCATCTGGTTGATCGTATGGAATGGTTTAAATGAGCACCAGCCACTATCCAAGTATAATTGGACTTTTTACTGAGATCTCCTTCAGAGCAGAATGTGCCGGCCATGCCAGCCTGTTAAACAGTTATATTTCCTGTTATCAACAAATACATTGACATTCCAATTTTCCACCCAGGTCCCAGGAGCTTGGGAAATGTATTTTCACCTCCGAGAGAAGACATCAACTCCCAAGCTGTGTAGAAGCAAATGAATCTTGGTTGCAAAGGTGTAAGTCACAACTGAATTTGTAAATAGGGGGGAAGTGACGCTTATGTGGAGAATTTCCAACACTAGAATGAAATCGCCCCTCCAAAATGAAGAAGAGAGGTCAGACACAATGTTACTTTTGGCTTGATTGGAAGAGGACAATATGCTAGGTCGATGGGACAAAAGCCACAAATTACAGTTACACATGCCCCAGAAGACAAGTCATCTGTGAGGGTCCCTGACTAGGAGGAGGCATGAGAGACACTTCTAAAGTGCTAAACATGTTCCAGATCTTTATTTGAGAGTGGTTTCACACATACATACATATGTGCTGCTTCATCTGTGCTTATAAGAGATGGCACTTTCTTGCACATAAGTTATGTCTTAATATGACAAAAGGAGATGGGTCAACCTTTAAGGGCAGGTGCTCCACAAGCCTGCTGACCAGAGCTGAGTCCCCACCATCCACAAAAAGCTGGACACAGTGGTGCACATGTCTATGATCCCAATGCACCTGCAGCAATGAGGGGCAGAGTCAGGAGAATCCCAGAAGCTAGAGGCCAGGTAGTCTGGCCTTCCCAGCAGAAAGAGAAAGAGAGAGGAGAGTGAGAGGGAGACAGAGAGAGAGAGAGATTCTGCCTCAAAAACAAGATGGGGACTGGAGAGATGGCTCAGAAGTTAAGATGCTTGCTTACAAAGCCTAATAGCCCAGGTTTGATTCCCCAGAACCCACTTAAAGCCAGATGCACAAAGTGGTGCATGTGCCTGGAGTTGTTTGCAGTGACTAGAGGCCCTGGTATGTTTATTCTCTGTGTTTGTATCTCTCTCTTTCTCTCTCTCTCTCTCTCTCTCTCTCTCTCTCTCTCTCTCTCTCTCTCTCCATGCAAATAATTAAATAAAATGTTTTTTGAAAACCACACAAGGTGGGCCAGGTATGGTGGCCCACACCTTTAATCCCAGAAGAGGTAGCAGAGGAGGCAGAGGTAGGAGGATCATTGTGAGTTCAAGGCCAGCCTGGGACTACAGAGTGAGTTCCAGGTCAGCCTGGGCTAGAATGAGACCCTGTCTTGAAAACAAAACAAAACGAGATGGGAAGAGAGAACCAGCACCCCAAGGATGTGCTCTGACTCCCCACAAGCACCATGGCACACATCTACCCATAACCACCCACACACATACATACATACACATATGTACTTATATGCATACACACAAATAAAATTTCCAAAAAACTAATCATTATAGAAATGCAAATCAAAACTCATACCCATTAGGATACCAGCATCAAAAAACCAACAATAGGGCTGGAGAGATGGCGCAGCAGTTAAGGCACTTGCCTCCAATGCCTAAGGCCCCAGGTTCAATTCCCCAGTTCCCGCATATGCCAGACACACAAGGTGGTGACCCTGGTGCACATTCTCTCTCTCTCTCTCTCTCTCTCTCTCTCTCTCTCTCTCTCTCTCTCTCTATCTATCTATCTCTCTGCTTGAAAATTAATAAATAAAATATTTTTAAAAAAAACAATAGGGCCTGGAGGGTGGCTCAGAGGTTAAAGGTGCTTGCTTGCAAAGCCTGCCAGCCTGGGTTCAATTCTCTAGTACCCATGCAAAGCCAGATGCACAAAGTGGTGCATGCATCTGGAGTTTGTTTGCATCAGCAAGAGGTTCTGGAGAGAACATGTCCATTCTTTCCCTCCCTCTCAAATAAATAAATAGAAATATTTCCAAAAAATAGCAAAAATGGTGACCATGGAGGAAATGGAGTCTTCTGGCACAGGCAGTGGGGATAGAAAATGGCACAACCACTACACTAAAGAGAACAGCCGTCTCTCAAAAACTTAAAGATAGAATTACCAGACAAAACAGCAATTCCACTTCTGGGTATTTACTCAAGAGAATGGAAAGCTAGGGGTTTAGGATTTGCCTAGTAAATGCAAGACCCTAGATTGTTGGGGGGGGGGCTGCCCTCGAATAGGCCATGGTACACTTGTGGAAGTCAAGGATAACCTTGGAGAGCCAGCCCTCTCCTGCCATCTTAATTGTTTACCACTGGGAAGGCTAGACCAACTGGCCTGTGAGCTTCTCCTGACTCCACCTCCCCTTGTCAGAGGTGCATTGGGATTACAGGCACATGCACCACTTTGTATCCATCTTTATATGGGTGCTGGGGATCCAAACCCCAATGGCGGGCTCACGAAGCAACAACGTATAACCAGGAAGCCATCTCCTCAGCTCCCTGAAAGCAGAGTTTCGAAGAAAGATTTGTATACCCATGCAGCATTATTCATTATTCACAATGGGCAAGCGTAGAAACAACTCAAGTACCCATCAAGGGATGAATGAGTAAAACGAAGTGTGACATGTACACACAAAAGCATATAGTCACTGCAAAAAAAGAGGAAAAAGAAAGAAGCGAGGACTTATGTTTACTAAATTTATAAGAGGGAAAAGAACGATTGTTTCTATAAGTATATAAATGTCAAACCGTTGGAGACAGAGCTGAGAGTTCATGTAAAGCTTAAGGGAGTGATTCATAAAGAGTGTCCAGCTCTTTGATTAAGTTTCTTCAGACCACTAGCACACAAATATCATAAACCAATGGCTTATAAACAACAGGATTTTTTTCACAGATCTAGAGACCAAGAAATCCAAGATCAAGATACCAGAACTGGGGAGATGGCTCAGCAGTTAAAGGTGCTTGCTTGCAAAGCCTGAAGGCCCAGGTTTGATTCCCCAGTGCCCCCATAAAACCGAATGCACTAAGTGATGCATGCATCTGGAACCCCTTGACAAGGGCCAGAGGCCCTGATGAGCCCATTCGCTCCCTTGCACTCTCTCTCTCTTTCTCTCTGTCTCTCTGTCTCTGTCTCTGTCTCTCTTTCTCTCTCTCTCCCTCTCTCTCTTTAATAAATAAATAAATAAATAATTTTTTTTTAAAAAGAGACCAGAAGAGCCATGGTCTGGTACTAGGCCTACTTTCTGGTACCCAAATGGTGCCTCTGGCTGTGTCCTCACATGGCAGAATGGCAACCTCTATTGGACCTCTTATATAATGGACTGATTCCACTCCCACAGCCACACCCCCTCAGGCGTAATGAGCTCCCCTTCAAACTGTAAGCCAAAAACAAACCTTTCCTTCTTTAAGTTGATGTGTCAGGTAATTTGTCACAGCAGTGAAAAAAAGTAACTAATACAGAAAACTGGTCTCAGGAGTGGGTTTGTTGCCGAGATAAACCTGATGGTGGCAGGTTCATGAGCCTCTGGAACTGGTTTGTAGGAGGGATGAGGGAGACTTTGGAGCTGCAGACTAGAGAAGCTCTAGCCTGTTGTAGGTAAAGTTTAACTAGTCAGCCTGGTAGGAGTTTGGAAGAACAGCATTGTAGTTACCTTCCTGTTGCTGGGAAAAAACACCCAACCAAAAGCAGCTGATGGGAGGAAAGTTGTTTGTTTTTTTTTAATTGGCTTACAGTCTTGAGGGGTAGCTTCATAATAGCAGAGAAAAGATGGTATAGAGTAGAGGCTTGGACATCACCTTCTTGCCAACATCAGGTGGACAAAAGCTGCAGGAGAACTTGTCAAATTCTACAAAGGATAGCTGGATATAACATCACTAAGCCCAACCCCCCAACAACACACCTCCTCCAGCAAGGCTCTACCTCCCAAAGTGCCACCAGCTGGCGCCCAAGCATTCAGAACAGATCAGTTTATAGCAAACCACCACAACCAGAATACTAAGAGAAATGTGGACAATGGAGGCCATGAAGTTTCAGAGGGGTACAAGTACTCTTTCGGGAATTGGGCTAGAGTTATAGCTCATGTTATATTCTGGCAAAGAATTTGGCTATGTTGTGCTTGTGCTGTGTCCTAGAAATATGAGTAAGGCTGAGCTCAAAGGTGACAAACTAAGGCTGGAGAGAATGCTCACTGGTGAAAGGCACTTACTTGCAAAGCCCGGGGGCTTGGATTCGATTCCCCAGTAAAGCCAGATATACAAGGTAGCACATTCATCTGGAATTTGTTTGCAGTGGCAGGAAGCCTTGGCATGCCCATTAGACAGAGGACGTCTCACAACAGTGTAGCATTCAGGCAGCGGCACGGTGATTGCTCTTAGATGTACACTGAGAAAAAGCAGAAACACGTGAAATGTGCAGTGTGGCGAAGAAAAGAACACGAGCAAATTTAAACTTGCGGGCAAGGTGGGAACAGAGAAAGAACCTGTGATTGTTACAAAGAAGCCTCCTGCTCTGTGCTGGGACAACAGGGAAGGTGTCCTGAAATCAATGCCCTGTTCATCTAAGGCTCCAATGTGTGAAAATGTAGACTCATGTAGAAGAGGGAGCTTGAATTGAGAATGTCATCGAAGGGGCTCCCTGCTTGAAAAACAATCCCATAGGGAAGTGTTTCCCCAGGTTCAGCCACTCGAATGGACAGAGGCCACCGTTGCTGTGGAGGAGGGCACAGGCTATGTCGAGAACTGGCAGCAGAACCTGACAGTGTTGTCCACATGGTGCTGATTCTGCAACCATGCAAAATGCAATAGTCCGAGGCCAAGGAGGTTGGCACCAAGATTCCCGAACACCATAGAAGCCAGGCAATGTGTGGCGAGGTCAGAGTCCCTGCAGGGAGTCCCTGAGAGGCCACTGCATGGAGCTGTGAAGATGGAGCTAGGTTGTCATGGAGACCCCAGGATGTTGGAGAATGGAGCTAGGTTGTCATGGAGACCCTAGGATGTTGGAGAGTTCCAGGACCATGGGGCATCTGCTGAGGAAAGCTGCAGACACAGAACAGAGGCCAAGGGCAGTCCTAGTCACTGGACCCAGAAGATACCACCCAGAGCCTCTGGCGTCAGACAGACAAGGGATTGCAGGGTTTGGTATTTGCCTTCTTGGGTTCCATCTTGCTTTACTCTGATCTTCCCTCTCTAGGATCCTCTCTCTTGGAATAAGAATGCTTACTTTGTGCTGTTGCACATTGGAGATATATAACTGTGTGTTTTCTTTCCTATTTTTACAGAGGGTAACATTGCCTTGGATCTCAGAAAAGATTTTGGACTCTTGAATAGTGTAGGCATAGGAAATGAACATGAAACTTCAGGGGAGAGGAAATGTGATTTAAAGTGATATGGAGCTGGAGAGATTGTTTACAAAGCTTTATGCCTGGGTTCGAGTCTCCAATACTCACAATACCAATATAAAGTCAGATGCACAAAGTGGTTCATGCGTCTGGAGTTCGTCTGCAAAGGCAAGAGGCCCTGACATGCCCATGCACTGTTTCTCTCTTTCTCTCTCCCTCTCCCCCTCCCCCTCTCTCTCAAATAAATAAGTAAATTTAAATTAAGTATTGAAAAAACCTGGGCTGGAGAGATGGCTCAGCAGGTAAGGCACTTGCCTCCAGTGCCTAAGGCCCCGGGTTCAATTCCCCAGGACCCACTTAAGCCAGACCCACAAGGTGGTGGCCCTGGTGTGTTCTCTCTCTCTCTCTCTCTCTCTCTCTCTCTCTCTCTCTCTCTCTCTCTCTCTCTCTCTCTGTATCTCTCTGCTTGAAAATGATTAAATAAAAAATTAAAAAAGAAAAAACTTTTAGGGCTGGAGAGATGGCTTAGCAGTTAAGGCATTTGCCTACAAAGCAGAAGGACCCAAGTTCAATTCAACAGTACCCACGTAAAGCAAGATGCACAAGGTGGCGAAATGTATCTGCAGTTTGTTTGCAGTGGCTGGAGGCCTTGTCACACCTATTCTCTGTGTGTGTGTCTGCCTCTCTCTCTCTCTCTCCCTCTCTCTCTCTCTCTCTCTCTCAAAAAAAATTTAAAGCTTTTAAAAAATAAAGTGACGTGTTTAATTATCAAAATGACAAGGGGTGGATCTGTGGCAGTCAATCTTGATTGTCAGTTTTCTAAGATTTAGAAAACAAATCTCTAGGCACCTCTGTGAGGTTGTTTCTCAAGAGATTTAACTGAGGCAGAAAGACACACCCTGAAAGTGGATGGCACTTTTCCCGGGCTGGAGACCCAGACTAACTAAAAAGCAGAAAGTGAGCGAAGTGCCAACATTTATCTCTGCTTCCTGACTGGGGATGTCTTGTGTCCAGCTGCCCCAGGCTCCTGGCCACACCCTTGACCTGTGAGCCAAAACCAATCTTTCCTTGCTTGGCTTAAGTTGCATTTGTATGTTTTGTTTTGCTTTGCTTGTTTTTGTTTGTTTTTTCTGAGGTAGGGTCTCACTCTAGCCCAGGCTGACATGGAACTCACCCTGTAGCCCCAGACTGGCCTCAAACTCACAGGGATCCTCCTACCTCTTCCTCCCGAGTGCTGGGATTAAAGGTGTGCTTTTGTTGACAGGTATTTTGTCACAACAAACAAGTCAAATAACTAACACCAAAATTAGGTGGAACCACTCGGGACAGAAACAGCTATGGCCCTTGGCATATCACATGTACCGGCTAGATGGATGACACCCAAACTGACGTTAGGTCCACACTGTGAGGGACACACTTGGGGTCTGAGTCGTGATTCAGAAGCTGCGACCCTACGACCTTGGAGCTCATCCAATCTACTGCTTCGGTGACAGCTGGGCCCATGTGGCCCATGGCAGCAGGAGGCATCAGTCCACAGAGAGGGCCAAGTCTGGACTAAGCTCCTGATTTCCAGGCCAGGCCCTGCTGGCCACTGTGGTCACCTGTGAGTCATCAGCTGTGTTTGCTCAGGACTCAGGGAAAAGGGACCCGGGGATGGGGGAATGCAAACATTTCCTGTGCAGATTGCTTCCTTGGCAAGTCCAAGGTGTTCAAAGGTCAAGGGTATGCTGGGAAGAGGAATGGGGGTGCAGGTGAACACCAGGGAGCCAGGAAGGAGAAAGAGAAGGGGTGATGCCAACCCTGACAGGTTGAAAGGATTTCTCTTTATAGGAAACGGTCATGTGCAACGACCTCGGTTTTTCTCTCATGACCAGCAGAAATCATACCAGGAACACTGAGAGGTCACTGAACAGACTGGCCAGGCCACTCTCTACCCCGACCTTCTCCCAACACTGTCTCCCCCCATCCCCATCTGAGCTCAGCCAGTCCTCTCCCTCTGACTGGCCTGCCTGACCCCAGCTTTGTGGCTTCTGTAAGGTCGTAATTCAGGCTACACCCTGATCCTCTTCCCCAACCAGCCTTGAGAAGTATCAACAAGAGTCAAAGATAAAGACTTCCTCCCTAAACAAGAGCCACACCTGGCTCGAGGGACTGTCCTTCCCGATCCCTCCTGACCCTGAGAGAATGTGACCCCCTGAGCCCTCCACCCAACCTCATGTGACCAACCAGACCCCAACCTGA
>PVHP010020224.1:0-30926 GCA_004024765.1 Zapus hudsonius | reverse complement strand
GCTTATGGGGTTATAAGCCAGCTTCCCCTTGCCAGTGTTTGGCACACCTTCCTGCCACTGTTTGCAGTGCTGTGGCAGAGGTGATGTCCAGCCCTCTGCTCATGCCATCGTTTTCCCTGCCAGAATGGAGTCTCCCCTCGAGTCCGTAAGCCAAATAAACCCATTCCTCTACAAGCCGCTTTTGTTTGGGTTCTTTCTGCGCAGCAACTAGAAAGCTGACTGCAACAATAGAGATACTTCAAAGAGATTCATTTAAGGGCAAGGGGATTAGGGTACTCTCCTGCCACAATCAGTCAAAGTGTAAGTGCTACACTTGAGATAACATGAATCCTGATTCTTCTGGCTGTCTGTATATATCAACAGAAGAGAATTCTGGCATCAGGGCAGCCATACAAGGAGGGGCAGGCTCTGGCTGTGAGCAGTAAAAACACAAAGAGAGCTGTTTTTTTATTAATTGAGAATTTTAATATATGAACACATAGTAATTTGATCATGCTCCCATCCTTGTATCTTTTTTGTCCCTTCCCCACTGCTCCTCACCCCCTGAGGACCCTCCTCTTTCAAGGTAGTCCTTCCTCTCTTTGGTTGTCCTGTTTCTTTTGACCTCCATCCTCTACATGAATATGGTGATGGGCTCAGAATTAGTCTTGTCTTTTGGAGGTACCAGCAACCACTGTTGTCCTGAATACACCAGTCAGTTCATGTCAGGAGGACACTGTCACAAATACACCTATGGACCTGGGGCTGTTACATTCTTTCCACCCCTCTTCTGCAATGGTCCCTGAGCCTTGGAGGGCATGACAGTGTCATCCCATTTGGTGCAGAGCTGTCGGCAGCTTCTTATTTTCTACTTTAATGAGTCCTAAGTCTCCTCAGTATCTATTACCATTTTCCTAGAGACAGTTCTCTGGCTAGCATTATATTCTTTCTGTGACTACCTCTGCAATGTTGGCTGAGTCCTGGAAGGTGTGATAGAGATGACTTGTCCAGTGCTAAGACTTGAGCATTCTCTCTCTCTCTCTTTCTCTCTAGTTTTAACAAGGTTCTTTAACCAAAAGTGAGAATAACATTCATCGAAGGGATTCAACATTCACATTTAGAAGGCTACTTGATGACCTTAACATTTCTCTTTAGCCAGAGGGCGGTGGAACTTTTTCTCTTGGGTCTATCACCTTTTAAACCATAAGATTTTTACTCAATTTTCAGAACCAGGTGTTAATTCTTTCCCACTGAACAGGGTCTCTTATCCAATCAGAGAGCATTTGATGACTCCTATCACTTCTGTGGCCGCTACCGAGCCATTGGGTATGTCTTGCCTGGCTGCTTAATTTGTAGTTTTCAGGATTCACTGCTTGATCAGGCTGTAAAGGACTGTTCTTCCTGTGGTGGTTTGAGTCAGTTGTTCTCCATAAACTCGTGTGGCTTTTTTTTGGGGGGGGGGCTTGGTCCCCAGATGGGAGGAATTTGGGAGACAGAGCCTTGCTGGAGAAGGGGAGGATCTTGAGGCTTATTAGAACCCAGCTCTCCAGTGCTCACTCAGCTCACTCTCTTGTTGCTTTTCTCCATTTGCTGTGGAAAGGAGTGATGTCCATCCTCTGCTCCCTGCCATCATACGGGTTTCTCTTGAGACTGTAAATCAAAATAAATACATTCCTCCCATCAGCTGCTTCTAGTCATGGGTTATTTTCCCAGAAATAAGGAGGTAACTCTAACATTCCACCACCCAAAGCACCTTCCAGCACACTGGCAGGGTTCTGGCAAGGAGATGTCTTCCATCTCAGTTTCAGATCCTGTGACCTCAGTCTATGGCGTCTTCAGCAATAGGGTCTTGCCATGTTGTTTTGGTGGGAAACCAATTGCTTTATCAATGGCCTGTGTTGTTTTGGGGGCCTCATGTGACTGACTCCATGTGTGAGGGATGACCCATGTCTAGCATGACACCGTGATTCACCTTCAACAACCCATGGCTTCAGCATGAAACTTTCTGGTCCCCAGCAGAATGTTTCTGCCCAAGCCATCTCTCCTCCTCCTTCTTATTAAGAGAAAATGTCTTTTCAATTAGCTAATGAAGTAGGTTTTTATGGCACTTATTATTCTGTCTTTAGTTTTGCATATTCTGTCCTACTTAGACCTTTCTTCTCTCTGTATTGTGCTCCAACTCTTGCTTGTCAACCGTCCCTGTTTCTCCTCCCCCCAAGCCACATTCTAGATTCCTGAGCACTGGTACTAATGTTTACTACAACATACAAACAAATCAAACTGTTCCAATTTAGGATTTTCATATGAGAAAATATATGGCATTTTTATTTATTGGCCTGAGTTACCTCACTATAATTTTTCTAGGTCTACCCACCATTTTCCTGCTGGGGCCCATGTGCTGGGAACCAACTGAGTCACTTGGTGCTTTCTTGTTGAGTCCTGGCTGGATGCTGGGGCCCTAGTGAGTGCCTGTGTATTTGGTAAGCATTCTGAAGTGATCAGAAAGTGGATGGAGCACTGGCAGTATCTTCCACGGTGGCCTGTTTATAACACTTTACTGAAAGATTCACCTATAACTCAGGAGCACAGAGTATTAATAACACTAATTACCTTTACAAGACATTTAGGCATATATCAACTTTTCTCTAAGTAGTCAAATTGTGCCTCCTTAAGCGCATTACAGGAAACCATGGTCTTTGTCTGGTGGAGCGAGAACAGAATTGATCCTCATTTGTTCCACAGTGATTTAAGTGAAAATAGCATCCCACTAAGGAGAGGGAGAAAGGGTGAACACACAGCTTCAAGTTTACTTCTCTTGTCTACATAGACTGGTCTTTGATAAAGAGTTTGGTAGTTGAGATACACCCTTTAAACTTAGAATGATAAATTATGTTGCAAATACATCATTCAAATGATCTCTTTTGTTATAGCAAAATGTTTGCAATATGAAAAATGCCCCTATAATATTTCTTGAAATTTTAATGTAAATACCAAGTTTTCTTAAAAGATAGGCAGGTCTACATATTTTCTGAAAAATGTGAAAGCAAGAGATTTTAGACTCTCAGACTGAAGGATAACTTTGGGTATAAATGAGTCACTATAGCTAATGGGATATATATCTGACCATGCCATTGTTCTTGGCACAAATGAGTGGAAGATGGTTGGGAACGAGTGTCAATTTGTACATATCTACCTCTCATCCTCTTATGTTTTCATTATTAAATGAGAATAGAGGCAGGTATTCCAACTATCATATCTTGATGCTGGATGAAAGAATTTTGTTCTGCGCTGGCTCAGTGAGAGGTCTCTTGGGTTGAATCAGAACCAGCTGCTACTTCTGTTTTGATTTTCACAGTCAAATGTCCACCTTACCATATAAATATAACCTATGCATGCATTCTTAATAAAATAGCCCCCTATTTATTTAATGGAATTTCAGAAGGTGATAGATAAATGGCCATCCATGTGAGCAAAAGGGAAATTTTCATTTGGTTTAAATCTTTTGTTGTTGTTGTTGAGAGCTTAGCTTCTAAATTTATTTCTAAAGAAATGCAATGAAGGTGTTTTTCCTCATAATTCAGAAGCACAAAATAGAAAGTATCAATGATTATTAAAAAAAATAGTTGCTTCCTGCTATTCCACTCTCTTCTACTTTCTGCCCATTTATGTAAGAGCTGCATGAAAATCACTCACAACGATGGACAGTATGGAAAAAATAATATAGAAAACTCCCTTTGCTGTAATGTTCAACTGAATATCCCAGATACTCAGCTTGAGCCTTTTTTCCTTCCTTGCCAAGTTTTCTAGCTTCATTGGAATTTTTTTAGAATTACAGTTTAACTCTAAAGGAGAAAGTTAATCCTGTCAAATGGTTTCTTCTCCCTCTATGCTTGTTTTTGACTAGCCTTTCCCAGTGATTCTTTCTGATAGTTCTCAGAAATTCCCATGTACAAGTAAACATGAGGTTATTCTTAGTATTCCATATTAACAGTTATTATCATGGGAGAGGGATGATTTTAATATTAATAAAAATAATTTCCACTCACTGCTGGAATAAATTAGTTTATTTTTAAAAAGTTGGTTCAGTGATTGATATTTATAGAATGTTAATTTTTTTAAAATAAGCAACTCTGTGTGGAGTCAGGACATTTTTGGCATCCTTGCTTGCCCTTCACAATAAAAACCCAGAAACGATTCTGTGAATCACATGTGAATTGAACCTCATAAGCCCAAGTAATAGCTCCTAGTACTGATGCTTTACTATGCTTTGCTGTGTCAAACAACCGGAAAGAACAAACAAAAAGCATAATCTTCAGAAGGCTCCCCAACAGAAAGAGGAATCATACGTTGTTGGTGAAAATGTGAAATAGATCAGCTCCCATGGAAAACAGTGTGGAGGTTCTGCAGAAAGCTGAAGACAGACCTAGCATATATGGACCAGCTATCTTACTCTGAAGTATAAACACAAAGGAAACAAAGGCGGCATGCAGCAGAGATGCCAGAACCCTCATGTTTATGACAGCACTGTGCAAAATAGGCAACTAGGGAATCAGCCTAACTGACTATCAATAGATGAATTGGTCATGGAACAAAAATACATCCACAGTGGAGTTTTATTCAGCTACAAGTAAGAACAAAGACATGCCATATACAGGAAAATGGATAGAACTAGAGGTCACCATATTATGTGAAGTAAGTTAGATGGAGAAAGACAAATATCACATGTTTCCTCTCATAAGTAATGTTAGAGTTTTTTTTTAAAGCCGACAACTGGAAAGTACTAGATGAACTAGAAAAGAGTGAAGAGACTAGGGTTGTGAGAAGAGGATAAGACAAGGTATTTGGGAGGGTGGATAATATCAAAACACGATGTATGCATATAAGGAAATGGCATAGTGAATCCTATTAATATATTTAATTAACATGCAATAATTATACTTATTATAAATTTGTTATAATTATAATAAAGCACAACATTTCTAAAATAAATTAAATTAGGACATTAAAGAGACTCTTCTAAGTATATAAATGCTTTTTTACTTAGTCCTTTTGAGACTATAGTTTTGGCCAACTGCCAAAGCTGAAAGGTCATTGTTAGTGATGCTAAGAATGCCAAGAAACTTCTGGTTGCTAATCCAGTTCTTAAATGATTATAATCAGAGCTTGATATAAACGATGCCTAGTTTTGCATTTGGTTCAAATTAACATTGAGATTTCTTGACCCATTTAAATGATTTTATAGTTAATAGAATTGCAGAGTTGGAAAGGTCCCTGGAAAGGATCTAGTCCAATCCTGATTTTACAGCTGGGGATGTGAATCCCCTCAGTCTTTCATTAATGGGTTGGTGTGCAAAGACCAGGTGACCATGGCTTCTCACACTGGAATTTCCAGGAGAGGGCATCAGATCTGTAGAGTGGTGAATAGAAATGAAAAGAAAGGAAGTTCTAGCAGAAGAAAGAATTTGGGGCTTTTGTTTTGTTCTGTTCTTCTTTTGAGTGAGCTTCTTTCTATGCTGAATGACACCCTGCCTGAGGAAGCCCACGTTCTGCTTCTTAGAAACATTCCTTGGATCGGAGCCATCACCACAGACCTTCTTAGACACCCAAAATGGGCAAAAAATACTTGCTTGAAAGAATATTTGTAATATTTCCCTTGGAAAGTCAAGGGTGGGAAGAGGTAAAGGAAAAGGGAGACATTGTGAGGGGAACGTATGAGTGCAGATGAAGTGAATCAGGGGCAGATGCCCTGTGGATATGAGTTCTGGCTTCCCAAATCCAGCATCCCATAGACCATCTTCTCCAAGCCCAGGAAGCACTTGAAAAACCCTCTGTGTCTTTTTATATTTTAATATTAAATATTTTAATCTACTTCCAACCATCTACTAAACTTCTCTGTTCATATCCAACGGTTTCCTGAAAAAGCCCTAATTTGTTGCTATCTCGAAACTAAACTTCTGGATTTCTCTGAAACCCACTCCTCTCCATGCTGTTTCTAATCCAGAAAATGGCAGTTCCATCCTTCTAGCTACTTGGGGTAGGAGTCCTGTAGCCTTCTCTCAGCCTGAGTCACAGCACATATCCAACCTATCACCCCATCATCCCAACTGTATCCTCATTCCTGAAGGATCCTAAATCCCTGCTTAACTTGCTTTTATAAAATTTTGACTACTTTCTTCATTTAGTATGAAATTGGGAAGATAAGTCTGAAGAGTGGTGTGTGTGTGTGTGTGTGTGTGTGTGTGTGTGTGTGTGTGTGTGTGTGTGTGTGTGTGTACATGCTGGCAATGTGGTACAGTTTAAAATTTGAAAAATTTTTGAAATGTACCTTTGTGGGAATGTTCAGTATCTCTAAACCCCAGAGCTCAGATGTGTAGGATATCTACTCACTGCTTCTCCTTTGACTCCCAAGCCCTTTTTATCTGTGTATGATAAATTTAGTATATAGGCCACGTCTATAAGGATAATGCCTCAAACTTAATATAATACTACCTCTTAGATTGAGGCTTACTCATGCCTTCAGAAAGTTCTGGCTTTAACTTCTTGCCAAGTAACAAGTACCCTATTTGCCTTCCCTCCTGAAACATACAGGAATGCAAGACAAAATACATGAAAACACAGCTTTTAAGACAATGATGACTAACAACCAAAGAAAGTGATCCCTGGGAAACAGCAAGCAAACATGGTGATCTTATGATTCTCACAACTTACTCTTTTGAGAGTTCCCATGTCTTAGTACTGGGAAGTGGAACAAGCCATGAAAGCATTCTGAGCTGATGCTTGGAGATTGGGGGGCTTTCTGTAAACATCTGAATATTAAACAGTTCATGTGAGTAGTGAAAAGAACCATCCCACAGGATTTGAGAGAATCCATGTATCTGCTACTCACATGGGACTGGGAGCAGTGACTCCATACCCAAGGCAAACTGGGAATACTCATAATTAATAGGGACTTATGTAGATCATTTAGGAATTCAAAACTAACACCTAATGTGAGAAAACTCACAATGTCTGTCATCCAAAGATTTCTGGATATAAAAAGATGTAATAAAACAGTGTATAATGAAGAGAAAAATTAATCCGAAACAAGCTAGAACTGAGAGAGATACTATAGTTGACAGAAGAAAAATTTTATATATATATATATATATATATATATATATATATATATATATATATATAATTTTGTGACAGTGAGAAGTACTTAGTATTAAAAAGGATTACTAAGAGAAGCTGGACAATATCCCACAATGTTTACAATGCATTGATAAATGTATTATATAAAAATATGGAATATATTTAAATATAAATAAAACTTCTGGATATGAAGACTAAAATTTTGAGAAAAATTACTTTGATGCAATTTATAGAACATTAATTTTATACTATAAGAAAAAGATTAGTAACTTGAATGGATAATAATTGTAACTATCAAAAAACTAAAAATCCATGGGCTGTGAGAAATTTCAAATGGCCTTAAAATTTGAGTAATTCAAGATTAAAATCAAAGGTATTAGGTTAAAAATATTTTAAGAATAATTGCCTCAAACGACCCAAAGTTAATGAGGACCACTCAAACACAGGGCTATTCACACACTCAGGAATTTTAAGTAAATTCCAAGCAAAGGATACATGAGAAGACAACACGGTGGCACATCATAGTGAAATTGATCCAAGAAAGGAGTAAATGAGATAATCTCATGAAACAGCTAGTGGAAAAAAGGCATGTTGAATACAGAAAAAAAAATAGAGATGACATCAGATTTCTCATTCAACACAATGCCAGCAAGAAGACAGTGAGCAACATCTTGGGATTCCAAAAAGAAAATAAAAATTGTCAATCTAGAATTCTCTGGGTGGAAAAAATATTGTTTAAAGCAAAACCAAATTAAGATGTTACAGACATACTAAAGCTAAAATAATTCATTGCTAAACCTATGTTAAGTGTACTCACTGGTTCCAAGTTGCTAGAATTCACTCGTTTAGGGTCTGGGAATAAGTAGAGTGTTTCATCAGTTATTTCAAATCATTTGTTGCTTTTTCTTCTCTAAATTTTTTTTATAGATCACTGGTGGTGACCAGATTTATATGAACAAGTTAATTTGATGTCTTAATTTCAGTGCCAAGCTTTCTCCCTCCATCCTTTCCATTATCATCCCAGTCAAATGTACTCTGTTCAAAGAGCTTCCTACCATCCTATCCTCTGCTTAGGCAAAACTTCCCACTGCCCAAGCCAATTTTCAGTGGTAGGATTCTTATGTTTTCATCTTTACTTCAAATAAGAGGGAAGAGATGAAAGCTTTTATATACTGAAAGACTGGAAAGTGTCATATCTTAACCTTGGTAGTAAATAGATAATGTTCTGTTAAATTAGAATGAATACCATCAGTGATGCATAAATCAGTGTCCAGAGATATCAGAGGTAGGCAAGCGCTCATTAGAGGACTCATCTTTGAAGGCTATAGAAATTGACAGCTGTGTGACTATTTTCTGGTCATGAGAGAGTATTCCAAAGGAAATTAGTGTTTGCGGCTAGACATGGAAGGTACTCTTAACTTTTACTGACCTTTGATTGATGGCAAAAATCAGGAAGTGATTACATTTTGGGGGGATATAAAAAGTATTTGGTGAGCAGATAAGGTCTTTTAGTTAAGATCATTAATATAAAAAAATAGCAGATGACATATTTTTTTTTCAAGGTGGATTGTAGTCCAGGCTGACCTTGCACTTACTCTGTAGTCCCATACTGGCCTTGAACTCACAACCATCCTTTCTGTTTCTGTCTGCTGAGTGCTGGGATTAAAGGCTTGTGCCACCATGCCTAGCTCAAATCACACATTTTACAACATGGTGCTACTTAAAAACTAATGATCAATTCTATTAAAGCATACTGCTTTACTTACAATTTCTTCTAAATTTCTCAGGCAATCTAATACAATCTAATAGAAAATGGCATAATAAGATAATGAGCTTCTTCATCAAATAATCTATTTCGCTAAACTACTAACCATTTCATAAATTTATTTGGAAACAAGGTCTTGCTATGATCCCAGACTACCCAAGAAATCACATCCTTTCATCCTAGCCTCCTGAGTGCTAGGGATACAACTATATGCTACTGTTTCTAGCCTTATTTAATACTTTAAAATCACAATTATAAATTGTGAATATTGTATTTTCTATGCTTTTAATATATGGCTTTGGCAGGGGCTCTCAATGACATCTAAATTAACTGTTCTTTCCAACAATAGACAATGATATTATAGAATTTCTAACCTGATAAGAGAACAGAGAAAACCGGATTTCTTTCTTTATTCTTACTGTAATCCTAAAGGGATGGAAAAGCTCTTTACTTATATGAATGTGTCTTGCATACCTCTGTGAAAGTTTTCACACATCAGGAGAAAGCAGCGATAGACAAATGGAATCAAGTGGTTGTAAAATTCTGGCAGGACCAAAAGCATTTTAAGAAAAAAATTGATATGGAATAAATTATTCAATTCTCTGTTAGTCACAAGTATCATTTCATTCATCTAAAGAATGAAGACTGTAGCATGAGTTATCTGTGGAGACAAGTGGAAGATATTTGAAGTAGAATGTTGGGGTGAATAAAATGTATAATAAGAAGCACGAGAAAGGAGGAGCATGAAGAAAACTGGGTGGGCTGGGAAATGACTCAGTTTTTGAGACAATATTATGGTAAGTTCTGCTTTAAAGACACTTTGCACTTTCTTTATACTATACCTTTTCTACCTCAGAAAGGAGAAATGCAGAGTACAAGTTTAGCTGCCATTTCTCAAACAGAAGCAGCTGAAAGCTTAATCTCCTGTTGTTACTTTTTAACTACTTTGGTAACCCTAAGGAATAAATAAATATTAAGTGATCATTAGACTGTGTGATTATGAAAACAAGGGTTATTATTTACTAATAAGTAGAACTTATATGTTATATATAAAACTATATACATATATATGAGACTAATGTCCATATCAAAGAACATAGACAACATATGTTTATAAACACACACACACATATTCATAGAGACACACAGAGAATAGCAAGACACTTGCCTCATCAATCTTAAATTTCATTTTAAAAAACATTTTATTTATTCATTTTCAAGCAGAGATACACACACACACACACACACAGAGAGAGAGAGAGAGAGAGAGAGAGAGAGAGAGAGAGAGAGAGAGCAAACCAAGGCCACCACCTTGTGGGTCTGGCTTATGTGGGTCCTGGAGAATTGAACCCAGGGCCTTAGTCACTGGAGGCAAGTGCCTTAACCACTGAGTCATCTCTCCAGCCCTTAAATTTCATTTTTAACCCATAACACCAGAAATATTTTCCCAAAACAGCAATAATAGAAACAAGAATGGGAATTTCATGGCTTCTACCATATTCTAAAGTAATCATAGTACAGTCCTTAATACCATTTATATAAAGTTTAGTGGAGTTTATTATCCCATAGACAGCAGGATTAGAAAAAAATAAGAAAGTTTCCATGATAACAAATTATGTGTGCGCTATAGTAAAATAACATATTATATTTATAATATATAAATATTTTATATAATAATAATTTTGTAACTGTGAGAGGTACTTAATATTAAAATGTATTACCAAGAGAAGCTGGACAATGTCCTACAGGGTTTACAATGTATAAGAATGTGCCTCTCTTGGGAGAAATGGATTTTGTTCCTCATTTCTTTTTACATCTTCTTCCTGGCAAGTATAATTCAAGTAGCCATATCAGTATAGAAATTTTAACTATATTTATAGTTAAAATTATTTAGAGACTGGAGATTGTAGCTCAATTAACAGTGTACTTGGCTACCTGTACGAAACCCTGGGTTGCTCTCCACCACCAGCATGGTAGAATACTCCTATCATCCCAGAACTAGGAAGGTGATGGTTGAAGGATTAGGACCTGAAGGTCGTTGATGGCTGCATAGTGAGTTCAAGGGAAACTTGGAATAGATGAGATCTTTTCTTTAAACCATTCATTTAGAAGCCAGCTGTAAGTATCAGAGTTGGTCACAGGTCTTTTCTCCAACACATGTGTTTGACTTACTTTGTGGTATTGAGATGTATCTTGTTTCCCTATGACTAAGGGATAAGAAAAACTATAAAACTAATTAAATTTTCCAAAATCAAAAGTTCAATTTATAAATGGAAGGTAGATGAAGTCCTATGTTTTAGTTGGGAAGGAGTTAAGAGGATGGGGAGAGGGGAAAAGGAAGGTAATGGGAATTGATTATGATCAAAATATGTTATATACATATATAAAATTGTTAATGAATAAAATTTAAAAAAACATAGTTTCATTTTTAATTATGCAAAAAAGGAAGGAAGGCAAAAGAAGGAAAAGATAAGGAAAAAGTTTAGGATGAAGAGCTTTGTATTTGGTTAGTTTCTTATGTCCACTTTCTTATTCTTCAAAAGAACTTTGTCTTAAACTGGGCATGGTGGCACACACCTTTAATCCCAGCACTGGGAAGGCAGAGGTAGGAGGATTTCATGAGTTTGAAGCCATGTTGAGACTACATAGTGAATTCTAGGTCAGCCTGGGCTAAAGTGAGATCCTACCTTGAATAACCCATAACAAACTTAAAACAACAACAAAAAAGAACTTTGAGTTAAATAGTGATATAGAAATTATAAAAAGGAAAAGAAATCATCCTATTGTATTTTTCCCATGATTCATTATATACATCTCTTAGGAGCTTCACTTTGATAATAGGGCAGTGGAAAGACAAATAAGAAAAAAAGTCAATGAGAGTTATACAGCATTTATAGTACTTGCCATTCTCCTATTTAGTTTTAAAATTTTTATTTATTTATTTGAGAGGGAGGAAAGAAAATGGGCATGCCAGGGCCTCTTGCCACTACAAATGAATTCTAGATACATGCTCCACTTTGTGCATCTGGCTTTACCTGAGTACTGGGGAATACAGTCAGGCTTTGCAATGAGCCATCTCTCTAGCCCTCTATCTAGTTTTTGCATATTAAGTTGTATAATAGTATTAGTTAGATATAAGCTTCAGCAACAAATGAGCAATTAAATAAAACATCCACGAGTCCAGAAAAGGAGGTAGATAATGAGGAAGAGGAGGAAAAGGAAGAGGAAGAGGAGAAGAGAGACAGAGAAAGAGACAGAAACAGAGATAGGAAGAGGAGGAGAAGGAAGAAGGCTAGGGAGAGGAAGGGAGGGAAGAGGGATGAAGGAGAAGGAAGGAGGAGGAGGAGGAGGAAGAAGAAGAGGAAGAAGAGTAGGAACCACAAACAAACAAGCAAAACCCAAATAAACCCAGTACTGCTAGGAGTCCTTGGAACAACTTCTAGACCTGTGATGATGGCACTAGAAAGTTCTATAGAAGAGTTGAAGGCAGAGATTTTTTGATGGAATCTAAATGTTTCCAGCACTTTCTACCAGTATATTAGCATTACTAACCAAGCCCCTGGAGCCAGTTGGCATGTTGGACTGCATTATAAACTCATTTAAGTGATTCTGTATAAATTACCTCAACAATTTTCCATAAAGGGGTTCAGTTTTGTAAATAGTTGTCAAATGTGCTGTGAATCTAGAGCAGAAACTAGCTCCCTTCTCTCAACATCTCATTTTCCTGAACTCCAAAGATCCTTGAAATGTATTAAGACTAGATCCTGATTATGATAGTTATAGTATTATAAAGATTGGTGACTAAATTCAAACTATGTGCTTCTCTGAAGTAATAGATGTACTATTGGGTAAAAATCAAAATGGTCTCCCACACTTCCTTGGGAGTAGGCAGGCCCCTCCTATGGTCCAGTGGCCAGGCACCCTTCTCTTTCCCTCCCACACTTGCCCTCCTACACTTCTGTACTTGGGCAGCCAGGCCTCTCCGGTGACTGGAAGGCGCTTTGCCCTCGTCTTTCCCTCTTCGATCCCCACCCAGCCACCCTTCCATACAGGCATCCAGGCCTCTCCAGTGACCCAGTGGCTCTGCACCCTGTTCTTTCCCTCATCCACCCTCACCCAGCCACACTTCTATTCGGGCAGCCAGGCCTCTCCATTGGTCCAGTAGTTCGGAGCCCTCCTCTCTCCCTCCTCTACCCCCACTCAGCCCCACTCAGCCATGCTTGCCAGGTCTTTCCAGTGGCCCTGTGGCTCTGCACCGTGCTCATACTGTCCTCCACCCCTACCCAGCCTCCGGTGGCCTCTGAGCTTTTCTCTCCCTTTGCCCACCACCCAGACCTTATGCCCCACTAGACCGCTACTGGTGATTTGGGGGGGGGCTATTGTACTTCACTTTCCCTCTGTTTCCCACCCTGTCACCCCCTCTTTTAAGCTGCCAGATACCTTCCAGAGGTTCTGGTGGACTCTGTGCTTCTCTCTCCCTCAGCTCTCCACCCAGCCATCCACCCTTCTGCCCTGGTAGACTATTCCTAGTGGATCTGGCAGGCTCTCCTCTAGCACAAGCACCTGTATCTTGCAGCTCACTTCTCACATAAGCCCCCAGGCTGGTGGCTTTCTCCTCTATTTGCCACCCAGGATGCTATAACAACCCCTAAGCTTTCTCCCCAGGCTTCCCACCAGCCGGTACAGACCCCTGAGATCCTGCCTTCCTCCTTCCCACAGACCCCTGAGCTCCCTGACTTCCTCCTCCCACAGACCCTGGGGTGCCCCTGCATCCTTCCTCATCCTACAGGCTTCCCGCTAGCTGCTACAGCATCTGTACCCTGGCCCAGATAAGGAAGTCTCTCCAGGGACAGTTCTGGCCAACAAAGAGACACAGAGCTAGACAGTGAAGGCAACTTCCCAGACTGCTGAGCTACAAAGAAACGAAGAGAAAGTAGGCGTGACTCAGATACCTCCAACTTGGTCTGTACATTTCTAAGAAAGCCGATGATATGTGACGCTGGTGTGAGAGGAAAGGAAGCTAGTTAAAAGAGTGTGTGTGTGTGTGGGGGGGATGTGCTTCCTGTGGGGTCTGCATCTTTCCCCAAAAGGGGAAAGGTGGAACCCAGTCCAGTGAGCTACAGGCGGGAGAGTAGCACTGGTCTGTCTGGGTTAGGAACTCCAGGGAACACAAACAGGAATAGCATCTGCAGTTTCCTTGGTGGGGAGGAGGCCTGGACAGTGGCACACAGCAAAAGCATTCAGGTACAGGGAGTTCCAACCTCACAAAGACTGAAAAGAGTGATGGATGTATTAAGGCCTGGAACTCCAGGGAACACAAAAGGGAATAGCACACGTAATTCCCCTGGTGGGGAGGAAGCCAAGGCAGCAGCTGACAGCCTAACCATTCAGGAGCAGGACATTCTAGTCTGGTGAATGCCTCAGACATGTGAGATACTCGTTGAGCTTAAACCTAGTAGTGTAACATTGTTCCAGAAAGAACACACCTAACAACACCCACAAAGGGCCTCACTCCAATTCTAAATTGAGAGCAAAAGCTCCCTCTCAGGCACTTGTCAGAGGGGCAAAGGGAGATCTCAAAACCTACCCTGCTGGGATAAGGAGGCGGGAGAGGAGCAAGTAAACCTGCTCTGAATACCCCTGAGCCCAGTAGAAATACACAACAGTTTCTACACCCAGAGAAGATCTCAGACCCCCATACTATATTGTATACCATATACTAATCCAGAATAGCTGGCATACCCATAACTTCTGCAACTAACACATCTGTGGTTATAACACTAATGCAAACAAAAATAGTACATAGAACAGAACAAGCCCAGCATAGCCATTGAAATCTTGTAGTGGCCCCCACAAAAAGAAAACTAGACCCTTTTCAAGAAATGGGCAGAAACCAATGGGAAAAGAAAAACCACAGCAATACAGGCTGAGGCTCCCCAACTGTGATGGTTAAGTTTTGTTGTCAACTTGATGTTTCAAGTAATCTTGGGTGGGTCTCTGGGGATGGTTACAGGAAGGCAGCCTCTCAGCAAGGGACAAAATGTAAGGAAGCTCAAAGGAGCTAGAAGGAAACATCCTTTCCTGTGTGGAGAGTGCAGGAAGGAAATTCCAGAGACTCAGGAAGCCATTAAGTCTGGAGAAGGGTTGCAAGACCCCACCCTAAGCCTATATAAAGGGGAAAGAATTCTGTCCTTGCCCTCCTGCCTGTTTGCTGTTCTGCGTTTAGTGTAGGTGATGGGTTTCTCTCTCTGTTCGGACCTGTGAAAGAGGGTCAGCCTCTTTCACTGTTATAGAACTTCCCCTCAATCTGTAGTGTCAATAAATCCTTTCCTCCCCCAAATTGTGCCTGGTTTGGAGATTCATACCAGCAGCGTGTGGCTGACTACGACACCAACCTAGGTCATCTAGTCCCACAATGGAAGTGACCAACAAGATCACAGGGGAGACAAAACTGCACCCCCCCCAAATGAGAATAAAATAACTCCCGGTTATAACTGCAATGAGATCATGACCAGGATGATGGCTGAAATGGAAGCTGTCAAAAAAGATGTAAATGAAATGAAACTCAACAATGCTAGCATAGACTTAAGACTGAACCTAATGGAGAAAAATTTGACTGATGTCAAAAACACAGTAAGTGAATTAAAGGTGAACCAACTATGGGAGGAACTAGACAATTAGCTGATTAAGCTTGATGAGGAATTAACCAAGCTCAAGAACAACTTCCAGGAGACATTAGCAAAAACAAAAGTAGTTTGGAAATTGGAACTTGCCAGAGAAATGAGGAACATGAACAAAAATATAACAGAAACCAAAAAATCAAACAGAGGTTTTAAAAGACTTATTTGAATCCATCAGCCCCTGAGTTGATAACCTGGAGGACAGATACTCTGATCTCAAAAACAAGACAGAAGAAAATACTAGGGACTCCATAGGCTTCAAAAAATTCAAAAAAAAACAACATGTGAGCAAAATATGAAAGATCTTTGAGATACCATAAAGAGGCCAAATCTCAGGATAATGGGCATTCCAGAGGAAGAAGAACCCAGGCCAAAAGCATAGGAAGTATTTTCAACAATATTACAATAAAATTTTTCTTATCTTACAAGAGAACAGGTCCAGATACAGAAGCCCAAAGAACTCCAAACAGACAAGACCAAAGAAGGAACTCTCCAAGACATATCTTCATCAAAATGCTTAACATAGAAAGTAAGGAGAGAGTACTCAAGGCAGCAAGAGAGAAGCAGTGCATCACTTATAAAGGCAAACCCATCAGACTTACATTAGCCTTCTCAGTAGAAACCATGAAGGCCATAATGGTATGGAACAATGCTCTTTTAAGCCTAAAAAACTATGGATTCCAACCTAGACTACTGTACCCAGCAAAGTTGTGCCTCATAATAGATGGAGAATTGAAAATGTTCCATGAGAAAAGCCAGCTCTACGATTATATGAACCCAAGCCAAACTTATAGAGAATAATACTAATTTAGATAAACCACACAGAACAGAAAAGCAACCTATCTCAGGAATCTAACAGAGAACAAGCACAGTAATCATAATTGTTGGGCTAATAATAATACTGGAGACATCAACCCATAACCCTCCAACATGGCAGGGCTTAAGGCAAAACTCACAGTTATAACTCTGAATATATATGGACTTAACTCTCCTATATAAAGGCACAGATTAGCAGGGTGGATCAGAAAACTGGATCCTTCCATCAACTGCCTTGAAGAAATGCACCTCAAATATAAAGACAAAAATCTCCTCTTGGTGAAAGGATGGAAAATAATATTCCCAGCAAATGGAAATAAAAAACAAGCAGGTGTGGCTACATTAATATGTGACAAAATAGACTTTAAACCAAAAACAATTAAAAAGGACAAAGAAGGTCACTTCTTACTCATCAAGGAAATGGGAATGATTCAACAAGGAGATATCACTATCATAACTATGTATGCACCAAATTCAGGTACACCAGAATTCATAAAGGAAAATTTACTCAAAAACAGAAAAGAAATAGACTCTACTTCCATCATAGTAGGAGACTTTAATATACCACTGTTGCGGTTACCTTCTTAGTTGCTGCGCAGAAAGAACCCAAACAAAAGTGGCTTGTAGAGGAATGGGTTTATTTGGCTTACGGACTCGAGGGGAGACTCCATTCTGGCAGGGAAAACGATGGCATGAGCAGAGGGCTGGACATCACCTCTGCCACAGCACTGCAAACAGCAGCAGGAAGGTGTGCCAAACACTGGCAAGGGAAAGCTGGCTTATAACCCCATAAGCCCGCCCCAACAACACAGCTCTACTGAGGTTCTAATTCCCGAATTGCCATCAGCTGAGTATCGATCTATCAGAACACATTCATTTGTTTGTGGGGGACACCTGGATCAAACCATGACAGTCCGCCCCTGGCCCCCACAAGCTAGTAATCATTCAAGATATAAACACAATATGTTCATCTCAACTCTTAAGTCCCCGCAGCTTTCAACTGAGCCATAATACCAAAAATAATCCCATAATGGCACAGAACATTCACAATGCAAAACATGAGGCACAGCAAAAACAGATTGACCAATACAATACAAGATTTAAAACAAACAGAGCACCATCAATCACTAACTCCAAGCTCAATGATTCTTAACCAATAACACAAGTCTCTTGGAGATTCAATTCCACCCCTCCAGCTCGGCTACTCACAATCCGGGAAAACGTCATCCGGTACTGGCAGCTCGCCTTGGCACCCATCCATAGTCCTGGAATTCACTGGGTCTCCATTGCAACCCACAGTTCATCCTCATGGCTCAATTGGGCTCCATGCAGGCAACCTTGCACACCTGCTTCACATGCCGATGGCCATTTTTCAAAAACAAAACTGTGTTGCAAATCCAATGACCCTCTCTTTCTAACCAATCACCATTCCACAGAACCAGGTGGGCTACCAACTTGTTAATCCAGGGGGGATCAAAGCATGCAGGCCCCTTACTTCAAAGAATCCACATTCTTCCTGTTGTTCTAATGCAGACCAGCTGGCCCAATCTCAGTAGTTGTAATCTCTCAAACAATTGCAGGTGAACGGGTAGCAGTTTCGACCCAAAGATCTTTCTTTATGTGCCATCTTTATCTGCTCACACCAGTCCATCTTTATGTAAAGCAACCCTGCACAGGTTTCCAGGACACAGGCAGGCAGAATGCATCAAGCCTCTCACGCAAACTGCTTCTGGCACAGTCCTGACCAAGTTCTTTCTCCCCCTCGTAAGCCAAACCTCACAGTCCATAGTTCTCAATACATTCAGGTCTTTCAACTCTGACCAGAATGATCCATGAAGCTGTACTCACAACACAGCGAGGCATCTCTTAGGCCGAGATTTCAAGTCCTTCCACATTCCTCCTTTAGATCACTTCCAGAAGACCAAAGCAACAAGATCAGGGTTCTAGCAGCAACAGATGACCCCACATCCTGGTACCAAAACTGTTGTGGTCACCTTCCTAGTTGCTGCGCAGAAAGAACCCAAACAAAAGTGGCTTGTAGAGGAATGGGTTTATTTGGCTTACGGACTCGAGGGGAGACTCCATTCTGTCAGGGAAAATGATGGCATGAGCAGAGGGCTGCACATCACCTCTGCCACAGCACTGCAAACAGTGGCAGGAAGGTGTGCCGAACACTGGCAAGGGGAAGGTGGTTTATAACCCCATAAGCCCGCCCCAACAACACAGCTCTACTGAGGTTCTAATTCCCAAATTGCCATCAGCTGAGTATCGATCTATCAGAACACATTCATTTGTTTGTGGGGGACACCTGGATCAAACCATGACAACCACTATTATCTCTAGACAGATCATCCAAACAGAAAATCACCAGGGAACTAACAGTTTAACAATACCATAGACCAACTAGATCTGATAGATTTATTCAGAACATTTCATCCCAAAGACACAGAATATAAATTCTTCTCAGCAACCCATGGAACCTTCTCAAAAATAGACCACATATTAGGTCATAAAATATCCCTCAACAAATTCAGGAAGATTAACATAGACCTCTGCATCATATCAGACCATAATGCATTAAAATTAGAAATTAATAATGGGAGGGGCAGCAGAAAATATACCAACTACTGGTGTATGAACAATACACTCTTAAACAATGAATGGGTCATTCAGAAAATCAAAAAGGAAATAGAAACCTATATAAAGTAAATGATAATGAAAACACAACATACCAAAACCTATGGGACACTATGAAGGCAGTCCTAAGGGGGAAATTCATAGCACTAAACGCCTTCATAACAAAGACAGAGAGATCACAAATCAATCACCTAACCACCCAACTAAAAACATTGGAAAAAAAATAGAACAATCCAAACCTAGGCGCTCAAGGTGAAAAGAAATAATTAGGATCATAGCTGAGAATCATGAATTAGAAATAAAGAAAAGAATTAAAAAAATAGATAAAACAAAGAGTTGGTTCTTTGAAAAAAACATCAGTTTAACAAACCCTTATCCAATCTAATTAAACAAAATGAGAGAAGGCCCAAATCAAGAAAACAGAAATGAAAAAGAAGTCACAACAGATCCCAATGAAATTGAAATTATCATCAGGTCATACTTCCAAAACCTTTACTCAAAAATATTGGAAAATCTGGAAAATATGGACGAATTCCTGGACACCTACCAATTACCAAAGCTTAACCCAGAGCAGATAAAGCTCCTAAATAAATCTATCACATCCACAGAGATTGAAAATGTAATCAAGAACCTCCACAAAAGGAAAAGCCCAAGACCAGACGAATTCTTAGCTGAATTCTACCAAATCTTCATCATAGAACTGAAACCACTCCTTCTGAAGCTTTTTTATGACATAGACAGAGGGGGGAGGCTTCCAAATGCCTTCTGTGAAGGTAGTATCACCCTATTCCCCAAACCAGACAAAGACACAAGAAGAAAGGAAAACTACAGACCTATATTCCTGATGAATTTACATGTAAAAATCCTGAACAAAATCCTTGCAAATTGGATACAGCAGCACATCCAAGGTTTTATCCACTTAGACCAAGTTGGCTTCATCCCAGGAATGCAGGAATGGTTCAACATATGGAAATTGATTAATTAATCCACCCAATTAATAGACTCAACCTAAAAAAACACATGGTCATCTCAATAGATGCAGAGAAGGCCTTTGACAAAATTCACCACAACTTCATGTTCAAGACACTGGAAAGGTTGGGCATAGAAGGCTTATACCTCAACATAATAAAGGCAATATACAAAACCCTTAAAGCCCAAATTATACTAAATGGGGAAAGACTTAAGGGGTTCCCATTTGAATCAGGAACAAGATAGGCATGTCCACTCTCATCACTGCTCTTCAACATAGTGCTCAAAGTTCTAGCCTAAGCAATAAGACAGGAGAAAAACATAAAAGGGATTCAAATTGGAAAGGAAGAAGTAAAACTATCACTCTTTGCAGATGACATGATCCTATATATAACAGACCCGAAGAAGAGTATCAGTAAACTCCTGAAGGTGATAAACTCCTTCAGCAAAGTGGCAGGGTAGAAAATTAACACACAAAAATCAGAAGACTTTCTATATGCACATGATAAGCATACAGAAAAAGACATCAGAGAGACTGTCCCATTTCCAGTAGCCTAAAAAAAAAAATACCTTGGAATATCACTAACCAAGGATGTGAAAGACTTATATAATGAAAACATTAAAGTGCTCAAGAAGGAAATAGAGGAGAATGTGAAAAAATGGATAGATATTTCCTGCTCCTGGATAGGGAGAATTAATATAGTAAAATTGGTAATCCTCCCCAAAGCAATTTATAGATTCAATGCCATGCTGATAAAAATCCCATTGTCTTTTTCACAGACATAGAAAAAATAATCTCAAAATTTATATGAGGGCAAAAGGCCTCAGATAGCCAAAGCTATCCTAAATAAAAATACTCAGGAGGTATTGCCATGCCTGATCTAAAGACATACTACAAGGCCATAGTAACAAAAACAGCATGGTACTGGCATAAAAACAGGCAGACAGACCAATAGAACAGAATTGAAGACCCTGCTCTCAGTTTGAGTAACTATAGTTACTTGATCTTTGACAAAGGTGCCAACAATGTTTGCTGGCATAGAGATAGCATCTTCAACAAATGGTGTTGGACAAATTGGACTAATACCTGTAAAAAAATGAAAATAGACCTAACCCTTTCACCATGTACTAAGATCAACTCCAAATGGATCAGGGATCTCAACATAAGACCAGAAACCCTGAAACCCCTAGGAAAAAAATAGGAGGAACTCTCCATGAGAAAGGAGTGGGGAAAAACTTCCTGATCAAACCTCCAGTAGCCCAGGAGGTGCAACTATCACTTAACCAATGGGACCTTATCAAGCTCAAAAGCTTCTGTACAGACACATACCATACTCAGAGCCAATAGACCACCATCACACTGGGAGATAATTTTTGCCAGCTGTAATATAGACAGAGGTCTAGTATCTAGAACTTACAAAGAACTAAAAAATAAAAATTAAAAATCTAACAGCCCCCTCACAAAATGGGGCATTGATCTCAACAGAGAATTCACAGAGGAGGAAACACAAATTTCCAATTCTCACTTAAGAAAGTATTTCTCATCCTTAATCATCAGGGAAATCAAAACTACAATGAGATTCCACCTTACTCCAGTCAGAATTGCAATTATCAAAAAATCCAACAATTATTGCTGGCGAGGATGTGGTGAAAAGGAACCCTTATTCACTGCTGGTGGGATTGCAAACTCATTCAACCATTATGGAAAGCAGTGTGGAGGCTCCTGAAAAGACTGGACATAGAGCTACCAAAGGACCCAGCTATCCCTCTATGAGGCAACTACCCTTGAAATGTCACACCCCAGCATAGAGACATTTGCTCAACCATGTTTATTGCAGCCAAATTCATAATAGCCAAGAATCGGAATCAACCCAAATGCTCATCCCCAGATGAATGGATAACAAAGCTGTGGTACATTTACATGATGGAATTTTACTCAGTGGAAAGAAAAAAAAATGATATAATGAAATTTAAAGAAAAGTGAACAAACTTAGTGAAAAGGCTCAACACATTGCCTCCTGTGAGAAATCAGCGAGCCAAGAAGTTATCACTTGGGCAATAGAGGGGCCATAACCTGGAAGGGGGGGTTAGTCAACAGCTTTCAAATTAGCCAAGAAATCCACTCAGTGTCAATGAGCCCTTAACTGGAATTGGGACTTAGGTCAAAATCTTATGGGAACCAAAAACATGGGCCCAAAGGAGAAACTCCCATTACTAGAGAACTACAGAGAGGCTAATCCCAATTGAATCCTGCCAAATTAGAAATGTGTGTTGCATTTAACCCATATTGACCTCACTTTCTGATGCAGATCCTGTTTGTATTTTTCAGAAGTCAGTCAGAGGGCTGAGGTCATTCCAACTCCACCATTGAGCTACAGGCGGACGGCTGGCATCCTGGCAAGAGAGGAACCACCCCAGACTTATTGTGTAGACCCCAAATGAAACCCTTGAGAGAGTAACAATATAGCAAGAGATCTATCAGCACAGCTAATCAGTCAACCCAGGATAAGTCAGCATGACAGACACCAACAATTTCCAACACGACCTAAAGCAGAAGTACAGAGGCCTTTAAGATCTCAACAATAAAGCAGCTGTAACCTCACCCACCAAGACTCAGGGAACTAAGTGGAAGAGGAGGCAGAAAGATTGTAATAGCCATGGTGGGGGATAATATCCAGAGATATCGCGCCCCTCAGCAACAATATATGAGGAGGGGTACCTGACTGCCTCTTGTGCAATCCATAACCTCCTACCCCATGGAATGCCCACCGAGGAGGATACCCAGTGGATTAGGGACAGGGAGGAGGGAATCAGGGATACCAATGTAAAATTTACTAATACAATGTATCTAACTTTGGACAATAAAAATATAAATTAAAAAAAAATAAAAATGACCAGAGAAAAATATTTTTGCTTTGAAAGTAGCACTCATAGAGATTGATTAAATATTTGTGTCTTCCTGTAAATAATAAGAAAGGGAAACCCCTCACAGTCTAGGGTTTAACAACTCTCTGGATGCAAGCAATAGCAGCAATCTCTGCCTTTAATGGTTACACAGGAGGGCGAGGGCAGTCGGAGAGTCTCAGAGGCACATCTGCTCTTAGAAGCAGGTATCATTCAATAGTGCAGGGGATCATTTGTACACTGAGAGGGAGAAACAGCCACCGCATTGCAGACAGGCTGATTGACAGGCAGGAGAGAGGAACTGGAAACAGGTCAGAAACCTGTAGTTCCCTGATCTGTGCTCTTAGGAATTCTGCTTGTAGTCAGCAGGGCTTTGATTCTGATTGTGAAGAAAGGCTGAGAGCCATTTCCTAGATGTTATTAACTACCTATCCCAGGGTGCACTGGATGCTTTGAGAAACAGATTTAAAAAAATATTTTATTTATTTATATGAGAGAGTGTGAGAGAGAGAAAGAAAGAGACACACAGAAATGACCGCAACTGGGCCTCCAGCCACTACAAATGAACTTAAGACACATGTGCCACCTTGTGCATCTTGGTTTTATGTGGGTACCTGGGAATCAAACTGAAGGTACTTCTGCTTTGCTGGCAAATGCCTTAACCCCTAAGCCATCTCTTCAGCCCAAGAGAAACAGATTTTAATTAAAAGACTCCACATCTTATTTAGAACCATTTAAATTTAACTTATAAAACATGAGTTTCTAAATCAAAATTATAAATAGTCTTGCTAAATGAAGTGATTTGAAACATTAACAAAATGGCTTTAGAACCCCCAGTTTGGGGAGGAAAAAAATAAGTCCTCACAATGAACACTAATAATTTCTTAGTTGTGAGGTCTCAGTGCCTGCTTATTTGAAGGCATTCAGAATCTTCCAAACCCTGTGTTAAAAATAATAGCAAGAGACTATTTTGCCACCAGTATGTGGGTGGTAAGAGGAAGTGGGAAAAATAAAAATTCACAATCCGTAATGATTTATTAATGAATTTCATCTTCTTTTGGATGGAGAATCACTAATTACATGTGTGTCTAATCAGTCACTGGTGGATGGAATGCTTTCAGCCATCAACCTCGAGACAGACACACTTCACTGTTTGCACGAGGGAAACTTAACCAGTGACACTCCTCTAGTCATCCTGCAGCCTCCGCATTTGCAGACAAGCTGACAAAGAAAAGTTGTCCTTGAAGCTTTCCATCTGGGTCCACCTACTTTGATTAGGAATTGAAAGCAGAGTTCGTTGTTTGTTTTGCTTTGAGTCTTTTGCTGACAAAGCTGCATCATTACTGAGCAGGGTGGAGAGAACAGCCCACCACCATGTCATCGTTCCAAAGGCAAGAATAAGCATCATCAGGTTTTCTGTTTTGGAATCAATTAAATAATTTATTCATTCAATAAATGTGGAACTAATGACATAAGGACTCTGGGTAATTTTGGTGTCTAAATATTGCAAAGCTCCTCGGGAAGCAGCTTATTCTTCAGACGTGGCTATGCTTTAGTCTGGGTCTATGGTTCAGGACCTCCACAAGAAGTAATTGTGAGACAGTGCCTGCTCAAACACTTTCACTAGCTCTTTCCTTCATGTGTTTAATAGCATAAAAATGTCCTCTTCAGAGACACAAACTAAGAAGCTAGAAGCATCTCTCTATCTTCATTTTGTCATTATGCTCCAGGTGGAAATATGACTTCTACTAAATGGGGTTTTGCCTGCTTATTACCTTTCCAAGCGTTCCACCGCTTCCCTGATGAGTACAGCCCTCACTTCCAGCCGACTTGAACTTCGCTTCCCCTGTATTTGATTGATTCTCAGTGCTGCTCTGGGCACTAGGATATGGCGCTGAGCAAGAAAAGTACTCTGCCTCTAGGAACCTAGAGTCTGTTGGGTGGAGGTTAGAAACCCTTTCCTTTAACAAAATGAATTGTCTCCATTTCAAAAACTGTGGAACCTTGTTCCTCAGTTCAGAGGTTTTGCCTCCAAACAACAGAGCACCAGTTGCAGAAGTTATTTGTTATTGTGTTTTTACCAGGGACATCACACTTGACATGGTAAATGTTCCATTAATATTTGTGTAATGAATATACAGTTGCTGACTAATCCAGCTACTTCCTGGGATCATGCATCTAGCTTTACTGAAAACTTACATTTACTTAGGCCTTTTAGATTGCATAATATTTTGTCTCTTTTGGTCCTCAGGATTTTTTTCATGCAGTAAGTGAAGGAGTTATAACCCCCAGATGAAGAAAGTGGGGCTCAGCATGACTCATTACTTGCCCATACTCAAACAAGGATCGGGCAAGGAAGCCAGGATCTTAGAGAACTTTTCACCACATCCCACATTTTATTTGGGTGACTTCTTTGATAGAGGGAGTTTCCTTCTGTGTGTGCAGTGGCTGTCAAGTTTTGCTCAGCAGAATTACCTGCTGCGGTGAGGATTTGACAAAACTGATTTGTGCATCCCTGTCTCAGTTTTTCTGCCTTAGTGGTGCTATCACTTTCTTTCTCAAGTTCTCAAGTGATCCCCTGGTGCTGTTTTGAGGCCCAGGACTTTAAGAAGGGCCATCTTAGACCACAGACTCAGTAAGAGCAAGCGTTCATGTCTACTTCTTCCTCATCCAGTTATCTGTGCACACTGCCACACAATCACTTTGCTGTGTGCCCTTTAACAACTGACCCACTGTCAAGGAGTGCCTGTTTTTCTCATTCTGGAACCCAGTCTCTCATCCAGCTTGCAGGGGTTTCGCTTATTTGGTGGTAGAGATTCAGAACAGCTGTGAAGGTTTCTCTTGTTTAGTAAGCATTTCTCAACTTGTTTTTCGACAAGTGTGGTCCAAGAACCACATGCAATAGAATCATCAGAGTGCCTAATAAAAATGACCCATTGCTGGAACCCAGTTCAGAACCACAGAGTCAGTCTCTTAGGGCTGAGTGCTGGGAGGAAGCCCGTTTGACACCCCCACCTCACTGCTGTGAATTACATTCGGACCAGAGCTCTTCATTAGAACCATTTTAAGAACCTTTTCACGTGTATCTCTTCTAGATGAAAAACTGGAACTTCTTTAAGGTTTCTAACTAAACTTAATTTTCCAGATCTTCTCTGAGCCCTTTCCAACTTGTTTGAGTAGCAGGGGGTAAATTTTTCCACATATTTTCAAAGAGTTCTGCACGCTGTCCCCATGTGTGGATTTCTGTGCAGTATTTACAGAGAAGATTTTTAATAGGCAATGTTTCAGGAAGTGACTACTGAAATGGAGAGCAATAAAGTCACTTCAAATTTTTTGAATTTTTACATTTAATCTTCAGGCAGAATTTGTTTTTTTATCTTAAGTAACCTTGACTCTGTAAGCACTACTTAAATGGTTTTAAATTCATTTCTAAATTTCTGAGTTCCTTAACTGATTCATAGCCCCTTCATTACTGAGTATGGCTTCATAAATTTAGGTTGGAAAGATAATATTTCAGGGAAAACTGTTCATCTTTAAATAGACCATTTGTTATTTGGCTAGATCTGTGAGTTTTTGTTGCTTTTCAAGCCAATGTTTAAGATTGCCTTCTCAATTTAGGAACCTGTTTTATTAAGGTGCTCTAAGAACCTTGGAGTGAATATAGAAACAGAGTTTTTAATTAGTCTGAAATAGCTAATCTGAGCAATTGCTTCCCAGGGTTTATAGCTTTGAAATATTTTCCTAGCTTGTGTCAACAATAAATATTATCTTATCCTTAGCCAGCCCAATAGTTTATAAAAGTATTGCTGGCCAAGGGTGGAACTCATGGAGGGAGGGAGGGCAGGACATCTCTAAGAGGCTTGAATGAAGCTTGTACATGGTGTTCCATGGTTTTCGCTTTGTAGATGAGTAGACCTGGACTATAAGAGGTAAGTGATCTATCCAAGACAAAGGTCGCATTTAAAGTATCTGATTTGTTCTAATATATATATATATATATATATATATATATATATATATATATATATATATATATAATCATAGGACTTCCCTCCTGGGAGGAAAAAAAGCCGACAAAACAAACCCCATCTACATTAAATCAGACAATGCTACTTTTCCCCCCACAATGACATCTCTTTCTGGAATACTTCATCAACAGACAATATCTAGAGTCCTGTATTAGTCCTGTAATAACTTGTCACAATGTTTGTGATTTGAAATACAAGTTTTTGTCACAGTTCCAGAGATCAGAGGCTGGAATTGACCTCACCGGGCAAACATTGAAGGTCAGGACTCAGGGCTGCATTCCTCATGGAGGATCCCGAGGAAGCGCTGCAGCTCCTCATGCTGCCCACATTCCTCAGCTAAGGGGCCCTGGGCCCTCCATCTTCAGAGGAGCAGTGCCTGGTGCTTCTGTTGCATCCAACACTTACCTTCCCAACACACTCTTCCATTATGAGTGCTCACTCAAGGACCTTATTAATCACATTAGGACCCACCAGGACCATTGAGGTTGTTCCCCCATCTCAGAAATTTTTATTCTTTTTGCAATATTAATTGTTCTTGGCCTTCTAACATCAAATATTCACAAGTCCCAGAGATTAGAATGTAGACATCTTCAGAAGTCCATTTTCTGTCTGCTGTCATATCCGAATTAGAGACTAGGCTAGCCATTACAATTAGAACTCTCAAAAGCACACATTTCCTGAACCCTGGATCAACAGCTGCGGCATTACCTGGGACCTGTCAGATGTGCGGATCTTAGGCTGTACCTCAGCTCAGCATCAGAAATGCTGGCTACCCGCCTTTTAACAAGCCTTTCAGCTGATCCTAATGTTTAGAATCATTCCTTTTAATCATAACATAAGGTTCTAGAATGAAAGTTCAAGTGAATGATGTTTTGACTTAAGTTGGCAAAGAACTTTACATTCGAATTGCTGCTTTTATTTAGAACTTAATTTCCCAGGAGCTTTAAAGATTCTGAAGCTGCCAAGAAGCGGAGGATGCGGATGTGTGGAGGTCAGGTTGGAAGCATTATCGCCATCTGCCCACACCTGACTTGGAGGTTTATTATTCTTTAATTATTTACTTTTGGGGATGGATGCAAAGTTGCATACAAATCTCATTTGGAAAAAGTTACAGGTGGAATATTTTCTGAAAACCAATAAAAGCATGGATATGGTTTACAGCTTTATGAGTTAGGTCCATCAAGGTTACGCCTACCTTTTTGTTTGTTGACTATAACAAAATACAAAGCATTGAACCTGAAGCCTTAGGAAACTTTGGTTATGACAGTAAGGATTTCTTGGGTTAAAAGTCTTTTCATGTTTGAAGCCAACGAAACTCTCTGTCTTTGATTTGTCTCAAGCAGCCCAAGGCTGTGAGACAGTGAGAGACTTCCCAATGCCCATACACAGTCACTGGCTCCATATGACTTTATATGGAGCTGGTCTACTGAGAAAAGCAAAAACAGAATAAAGACCTAAAATAAACAAAAGATGTGTCCTATTCCGGTCTGCCTTAAACTGACAACTGATGGGGCTGGAGACATGGCTCAGCGGTTAAGGCACTTGCCTCCAGTGCCTAAGGCCCCGGGTTCAATTCCCCAGTACCCACATATGCCAGACCCACAAGGTGGTGGCCCTGGTGCTCTCTCCCTCTCTATCTCTGTATTTCTCTGCTTGAAAATGAATAAATAAAATATTTTTAAAAACCTGACAACTGAGATCTTTCCCAGGAATGGCAGGAGGAAACCAGTAGGAAAGAAGCCTGAAAAATCCATGGCTTCAAATTTGCTTCTTGCAGCTTTGCCTAAAGAAAGAATTCTTTTCTCTAACATGGAGAACTTTCCAACATAAAAGGAGGTAGAAGGGCTGGAGAGATTGCTCAGTGGTTAAGAACACTTCCTATGCAAGCATGATGGCCTAAGGGGGGTAATCCCCAGAAGTGCTGGGTATGGCCACACATGTCTGTAATCCCAGTCCTGTGGGGAGCAGAAACCAGAGATATCTTGGGGCTACAAAAACAGCAAGTTCCATTATCAGTGAAGAGACTCTATTGCCAGGAAAACAAGCACTAGCAATGGAGGGGAGACACCAAGTATTCTTCTCCGGCCCTTAGATGTACAAAAACTTTTCAAAGCCATTCCTATTAACAATTCAAATTTAAAAAAATGCCAACTGGAATATTATGTGAAAATAACTATAACAAATCCTAGGGTTAACAGACCTAATTCCTGGCCTTGCTAAGCTTAAATAAAGCCAGTTACATGCCATTTTGAGAAAGAGTATTTCTCGACTATCTTTCCAAATTCTTTCGGGCTGTTTCCATTTTTATGTGGCTTCTTCCTTTCCTTTAGTTTCTGAATATAATTAGGCTTGAGCAGTGTCATAAAAGGTCAGATAGATTTGGTCCTTTGCTTCTTTCTGTCTGTCCCTGTCTCTCATTCTCTTTTTATTTATATATTTATACATAAACTTGAGAATTTTAAGGTAATATCTCTGAGCCTCACTTGTTTTTGTTAAAATGGAGATTATACTACCAGGCACTGTGGTTTTGAATATTAAAATATGTTTATAAGAGTCTATGTGTAAAGCCTGGCAAGGTGGTGCATGCCTTTAATCCCAGCACTCGGGAGGCAGAGGTGGGAGGATCACCATGAGTTCGAGGCCAGCCTGAGACTACATAGTGAATTCCAGGTCAGCCCGGGCTAGAGTGAGACCCTACCTCAAAAAACAAACAAACAAACAAAAAAGTGTATGTGTGTATGTATGCATGTGCACATATGCTTAAATGAGAAATACTTATTTAAAATCATGATATAAGGGTGTTCAGTGAATATCATTTTCTACCTTTTACTACTAGTTATTATTATCAAATATGGACTTTGCATTAGTCACTTTTCCCTTTATTTTACCCAAATCCCTGACAAGAAGCACCTTAAGGAAAGAAGGTTTTATTTTGGCTCATGGTTTGAGGGTATAGTGGTGGATATGTAAGGCAACTATTCACTGTGTTTACAGTCAGAAAGCAGAGAGAGATGAAGGCTGGTGCTCCACTGGCTTTTCCCCTCACTCCTTCCCCACCTCCACACACAACTTTGTTTTTTTGTTTTTCCCAGTCCGGGATCCCAGCCTATATGGTGGTGGTACTTACATTAAGGGTGAATCTGCCTTCCTTGGGTAAATCTCTCTGGTCTAAGCTTGGTAGCCAGAAAAGGCTCCTTTGTGTCTCCTCCTCATTTCATAAGCATGCATCTTGTCAATCCTTACACTGACTACCCATAAATTTTGACTTTAATCCTAAAATTTCTTAAAGCATGGTTTTTTACCATGGTTACTCCTTGGCTTTGGTGAATCTTATAGTAACTCCTTTAGCAATATCCTGGTGCTCTTTGTACTTTGATAATACTCTTGATAAAATGAGTTCCTGCATTTCTTGCACAAAACAAATCTATGAATTCTGGTAACACTTGTTGCTCCTCTGTCTCTGGATGCACCAGACTCAGTCTTGTCTCAGTTGTTGTGATAATCTCTTATGTCACATATGAACAACAAGAATTTTGAAAGAACATGCTTAAAAGTCCACTAATATGCTGCAGTCACTTAATCGGGTTTATTATGATTCTTTGTTTGTATGTTAAAGAAGTCAAATTAGATGAAGCATAAAAGTGTGCTATGGTTTCATAGAAGCCACACACAGTTTAGAGAAGCAAACTGCAGGGGTCTAGGACTCAGCTTCAGAACAGCTGAAATCAGAGAACAGACACCTTCAAATTCCTTTTGTCTCTCATCCCTGCTTCTCTCAGCTTGGTTTTCTGCATCTGCATACTGTTGTGGTCAGCTTTCTAGTTGCTGTGCAGGAAGAACCCAAACAAAAGCGACTTGTGGAGGAATGGGTTTATTTGGCTTACGGACTCAAGGGGAGACTCCATTCTGGCAGGGAAACGATGGCATGAGCAGAGGGCTGGACATCACCTCTGCCACAGCACTGCAAACAGCGGCAGGAAGGTGTGCCAAATACTGGCAAGGGGGAGCTGGCTT
>PVHP010020223.1:0-30864 GCA_004024765.1 Zapus hudsonius | reverse complement strand
TGATGCAGGGTCTGGTGCTGTAAATGAGCATCTCTGGGCTCCACCTCCCATTGTAGAAGCTGCACTGGCAGCACAGGTACATATGCTACTTGGTGTCCAATTGCGTGTGCTGGAAAATTGCACCTGCAGCCCAGGCTTTACAAGGAAGTGCCTTTACCTGCAGAGCCATCTTCCAGGCATCACAGACATGATCTTAATGTTCATTCCCAGGGCCTGGTTGTTTGGATGCTTGGTGTATCATTTACTGAGATAGCATTCAACTATTGAAAGGCATTCGATATAAGCCATTGCTTAGAACAGTTGTAAACTAGCTATTGAGGGACTCGCTGGTAAAATAATGTGTAATGAATAATTCCATTGACATGAGATGAAGGGCTTAGGAACACATAAAAGCAGCTCTTATGATGGCCAAAGTCATTTTCTTTATTGATGTATAGAATTTCTCACTGTCCTTTATTTCCTGTTTACAGTACAACACAGGTTGCTCCCTGAAAGTTCACTCCAATCTGCTGATAGTTAGGTTTCTACCATGAAACATTCACTTACTAAAGACCAGTTGTTACTAATTGCCTTCGTAACATTTTTCTTGAGGATTTGATCATGACATGTAATAAAAAGTATTTTATAAAAGAGTTTTTGCTTCCATAACGACAAAAAATTCAAAACTCCATAAAGACCATGTAGATGAAAGTCACAAATGCACATGCAGAAACTGAATGTGGGCCAAACAACTCTGGGAAGATCAGAGGATGTTTACTAAAATCTTCAAAAATTCTACAGTAAATTGCTTGGCAAAAAAAAAGTCAGATTTTGGTTCTGCTTTAAAGAAGCTAAAACTGAAATTTTCATCTCATTTATTTAAGAACGTCTAAAAACAATATCCTGTAATTCTAACAATTAAAACTAATGTGTTGAAATGTGTGCAATTAAAATAAGAATATGCTTAAATTCTTCAGTGTGAGTTATGGCCTTCATTTGTTGAACAAGTATCCGTTCTGATTAATAAAAGGAGATAGCTTGCTCATGGATGTTTTTAGCCTCATATGCAAGGAAGGATTTATCAATTTTCTAACATCAGGATTCAGAGGATGGGGTGAGAAAGGCTAAAGGAAAAAGAAAGAGGAATAAGAAAAATACTTTACCAAATAAAAATGTGTGCTATGTATTATATGAAAACAATCCAGGGTGGTTTAATATGTATTTCTTTATTTGGAAGCATGTGTATGACAGGGTGCCTTGTCACTGCAAATGAACTCTAGCTGCATGTGTCACTTTGTGCATCTGGCTTTATGTGGGTACTGGGGATTTGAACCCCAGGCTAACAGGCTTTGCAAGCAAGTACCTTCCACTGGTGAGCCATCTCTCCAGCCAGATTTTGTTGTTTTAAATTATTTTATTATATTGACAGTAAAGTATAAAAAACTTAGACTTAAAAAAAACATGGCCTTATATTACTTGAATTCATCAGAGACTTGAATAGTAAATTCTTTTTCTTAATAATATTATTTTTATTAACAACTTACCAATATTTTAAATCACAACCTTAGGGTGGAATGAAAAATTGTTTTAAAAGTTTCTAAGAGGAGATATTAAATAAAATAACAATTTTGGTCTGCACAAAGTGACACATGTGTCTGGAGTTCTTTTGCACTGGCAAGAGGTCATGGTGAGTCCATTTATCCTTCCTTCCTCCCTCCCTCCCTCCCTCCTTCCCTCCCTCTCTGCTTACAAATATATAAATACAATATTTTTTTTACCCATTGAGGAGAGCCCCTATTGGGTTGGGGACAGGAAGGAGGGACATAGTACCATCATAAGACTTGCTCATGCATTGTATCTAATTATTGACATAAATATGGAAAAACATTTAAAATACAAGAGAGACTAGCTGGAAAGAACTAAGGAGGACTTCAATGGAGGGAAATTTGGAAGAGGGAAAAGGGATGGTGTTGTGGTCAGCTTTCTAGTTCCTGCTCAGAAAGAACCCAAACAAAAGCGGCTTGTGGAGGAATGGGTTTATTTGGCTTAAGGACTCGAGGGGAGACTCCATCATGGCAGGGTAAACGATGGCATGAGCAGAGGGCTGGACATCACCTCTGCCACAGCACTGCAAACAGCGGCAGAAAGGTGTGCCAAATACTGGCAAGGAGAAGCTGGCTTATAACCCCCATAAGCCCACCCCCTACAACACAGTTCCATTGAGGTTGTAAAACCCAAACTGCCATCAGCTGAGGATCAATCAATCAGAACACATTCATTTGTTTGTGAGGGGACACCTGGATCAAACCATGACAGATGGTGTTGGAAGATTATAATCATGTTATATTGTCTATATATAAGGAGTTTATCAATAAAAAAATTAAAAAATAAAAAACCCAGCAATTTAAAAATATATCCTGTTTTTAATGGAAATAATATACAAGGGAGGCACTTTTGAGGTCAAGAAACAGAAAGCAAATGATACTACTCACTGGAAATAGTCACAAAATTTTATGTGTATCTTTCAAACAAAGGTTTTTTGACTAGATTATTCTTAAAACATTAAAAAAAACTTATGCAATTTTAGAAGCTTTCAGGAAAAATGGTGAACAGTAACCAGGGCAAGCAGAAAGCACACTATTTCTATTAATAATAATAATACTAATATTGGTATTAATGGATACAAATAATATTTGAACATGGAATTAAGATTCAGTAATAGAGTGTCGATGTAAAATGTTCTAAAAAGGAAAGCAAGCCCTGTTACAATGTTGAATAAGAATTGAGGGCTAATCATAATAAACAAGCCAGTATATGTCTTGATTCTTCCTTGAACCAAATTGAGGTACTGAATAATTTAGCTGCGCCAGCCCTAGATTGTGAGAGAAGGTATAAAAGTGGGGAAATCATCCCTGTGACACTTGCTTACTAAATTTAAACAGAGTTATGATCAAAACAAAAGTTTGGATGTTACTCTCTTTTAAAATGTATAGAGTAATTACAAAGGCAAACTTCTGCCAGGTCTAATTCTTCTGTTCAAAAATAACTTCCATATGGTTTCCTAATTGTCCTTCTGCTGGTGTTAAAGGAAATGTGTGTGTGTGTGTGTGTGTGTGTGTGTGTGTGTGTGTGTGTGTGTGTATGTGTGTGTGTGTTTTGTTTTACTTTTATTTTTCTTTGACTATCAGAAAACAAACAACAGAATTAAGACAACCCTTTTTATGACATCATGATTAAACTCATTTATTTACACTGAAATTAAATTGTTTCAACTTTTTTATAGTATTTCCAACGTATTGAAAATTATCTAAAGACCTCACATGCCCTTTATATAACCCTTAAGTAAATTTATAATCTATCTGCCATCTATCTATCTATCTATCTATCTATCTATCTATCTATCTATCTATCTATCTATCTATCTATCATTGATCTATCTATCTATCTGTCAACATCTATCTTCATATCCAACACCTACCATCTACATATTCTGCACTTATATTTCAAAATATTGGAGAGTAAGTGACAGATTCCAGGCCTTCTTTCTTATAATAGCATAATCAGTGTTTTCTAAGAAAACACTGCATATATCTTCTGTTATATAGCTGTAGTACCATTATCAAAATAAGAACATTTTACATTGATATTCTATCACTGAATCTTAATTCCTTGTTCAAATTCTGCCACTTTTATCCACAATGCTTTCCAAAATATCCCTAGGGCTCTGGCTAAAATGTTTGATCACATATCTCTTTTGTTTTAAGTACCCTTGGTCTCTGAACACTTAGAATATAGTTTTGTTAATTTTAAATAAAGTTGGCAATTTTGTATAATTTAAAAAATGATTAGAGCTAAATACATCCCAATCATGTTGGTGGAATAAAGTCTTCTTTACTTTTTAAATTAGACTTGCACTTGTTTTAGGAATGCATAGAATTCCTGTGTCCTAGCAAGGTGCCTATAATATCCATTGGTTCCTTTATTAATGATATTAGCTTAAATTACTTAGTTAAGACAGTGCCTGCATTTTTTCTGTTATAGAGTTAATTTTTTTTCCTTCTGGTTAATAAAAATTTGGATTTTGTATTGTTAAAATATATCAATGAAAAAATATTTTATACCAAGATATTCACTTTCACAATACCTTAGAATTTTACTAAATTTTAGAAATGAGTTACTTGAAAGGTAGTATTCAATGCATTTCTCCTTATAGGTAAAATTGATACATGTGTCAAAAAGATTCAATTCCTTCAGTAATTCTTCAAACTGCATTGTGAATTCTAAGTATATTTTTGATGTCTTAATTAAAAAAAAAACTATGGTCCTTCAAAAGCTCTGCATTTCTTTAGTATGTGACCACTTTTTTCAGCCTCACATTTTGAATTGGCTTTATCTTATTGGCATTACCTCTTTGCATACATGGAGTTATTTTAATGCCCATGTGTGGTTTTTGTCTTTGCTTCAGATGAGATGATAGTAACTCTGCAGTCATTCCCCATCTTTGATTCCATGGCACCTGAACCACCTGCCATATGCACAGCCTTAGGACTACTGTTCAAATCACTGTCTGTGCATGGCGTCCTCTGGAAAACACAGATCCATAAGAGAAGCATAATGCAATGCCTCTTAAATGTCCTGGCAACAAGTAATGAACAATTAGATGCCTCTTTTCCCAATGGGTGTCACATGCAGACAGATGAAGCAATCTTTGTTCATGACGTGCTGCCCTGTCTTAACTAATAATTCCAAGAACATATGATCCAACTGTTCTATTGTTGGGTTTCTTTCTAGTGCTCTTCATAGTTTTCCTTGTTAATTAGATTTGAAATTTCCCTTACACCAAAATTCCTATAAAGTATTATTTATTTATTTATTTATTTTTAATCTTAATAGATATCACCTTTAATGGAACACAGAAGTTTTCAGATACAGAAACAAGCAAGGCAAAGTCAGGTAACTTGACCAAGAAAGCATGACATACCTACATAGCAAAACTAGAACAACTGTGTGGGAAAACCAGCTTCGGGCTTCAGTCTATGCATTGCTGCCTTCAGGTACAAACCAGCACAACATACTGTTCTAGTCAACAAGTCCAGCAGGATGGTGAATGTGTGCTTCCGAGAAAGGCCCCCTTCAGGACAAAGTTTATTCAATGAGATACTTCGGTGTCTTTCCTTCCACTTGGGAGCAGAACTTTCCTCTAGACAGCCTGTATTCCAAAGTCTGTGGACTCAAAGTCCAAAATTACCTTGAATTCAATCATCTCAGGCAGATAAAAACCCCATCGTAAGGGGATTTAACATGAGCAAGTCCTCCTATTATATTAATACTTTATAGTTTTTTTTTTATTTTCAGCATTTTCTTTAAGTGTAAAGTTTAAAGAACTGTGATCAACAGGTGGGTATGCCTTTGAACCCTAATTACAGTCAACTGATACTGAAAACATTTCTGTCCCTGAAGAAATTGCTTCTTACCAGATTCCAGTGAGTTTCTGCTGTCTGACTGCGCGCGTGGATGTGCCCTGCTCATATTCATCATGACCTCTGGTGGGTCACGGATTGTCATCCACTACATCTTGTGCATATGTTGTTCAGCATAATGCTTTGGCGCTTCAGTCAAGATGTTTTTATATCTATACTCGAGCTCTCTTATTTGCTGGGTGTTAATGCCTTGAATGATTGTACCACAATTTGCTTATCCATTCTTATGCAGATGGCTATTTGGGGTGTTTCCAGTTTCTGACTCTCATGAATACAGCTGCTTTGAACATTTCTGAGTAAGTGCTTTTGGAGACACATTATTTCATTCGCCTTGATTACACACTTGCGATTGCAATCTCTGTATCATAAGCCAGCACATGCATAGATTCATCACAAAGATGAACGGCTTAATCACTTCCCGAAACTTTTGTATCACTTTACATTCTCCCAAGCAATGGATGAAATTCAAAATTGCTCTACATTCTCTCAAATATTTGGGGGGAGCTGTCAGTCATTTTACCTGCAGTATTTCTTTTGTTTTGAATTTCTGAAACCACTGAGCGATCTCGCCAGACCCACCTTCTGTCTCTCTGATAGAATTGTAGTGACATTTCACTTTGTTTTCAATTTGCTATAGACTATAAATTACCTGTTTATGTGCTTATTGGCTACTCATAAATATTTCTTGAAAGTATTGTTCATGAATTTGTCTGTTTTATTAATTGCTTTATTGTCTTCTTAATTGCAGTAATCATTTATATAGATTTGGAATCAGCCCTTTGGGGAAATACATATTTTTTTGCATTTTTTCTCTCATCCATGGCTGTTTATTAATTTAAGCGTGAATTTTAAATTAAATTTTAACCAATGTTATTTTAAAGTTGTTTTTTGTTCTCTAACAATTTTTGTATAGTGAGAAAAAGCAAAGATTTCTCAGAGAATTCAAGGCAATAATTCCAACACTGCACAAATGCATTGTGTTTTCTACTGATAGATTTAGCAGTTGAGTTTAAAAATAACGCTTCATATTTTTCAACATGCAATTTTTTTTACTTCTTTTGTTAAATTTATTCCTAGGTATTTTATCTCTTCATACAATTGTAATTAAATAAGTTTTCTTAATATTTTAGATTATTTATTACTAGCATATAAAGTTACAAATGATTTTTGTTGATTTGTAGCAGTGGAGCTGGGGATTGGAATTTAGATAATACCCAGCAAATTCCAATGCACCTCAGAATTTAAGGAGTACCTGAATCTTTGTCTATAAAGTTAAAGAATTGAAATTAAGACCACCAGAGGATAAGGTACAGTGGCAGACTTTATTTAAAGGAAAATGGAAAGTTAGAGAGATCTTCAGCCACCAGTGTGGAGGAGAGAGCACGTGGGAGAGGGTTTAACAAAATCTGTGCTGTTCAGTCAAACAAGTAAAAGAAAAAGAAATAACAGAGGGCTCCCATCATGAGGAAAAAGGTTCTTGTGGGAAAAATCTAGAGCCTTCCTAAGGCCTGGAAATTCAGAAGTCCTTCTCCTGAAACACCTTGTGCAGGAATAAGAAGCTGGACTTTGTTTCAGTGACTTTTTAAAACCTCCCCAGGTAAGTCAGAGATACAGCTGGTTGGTTCATACCTGACCAATCAGTATTAGCATCTATGTTGGAGCCCTAGTTAGAAACATCTCCCACTCAAGAGGAGGGGGTTTATGAAACTTGCCTGAAGGAGTTAACTATCACAGATTGGTTTTATGAACTATATAATATGACTATCTCATTTAAATATCTCAGACATGGCTGTATTTCTTTGTATTTTGTTCATTTAAGATCATGCCTTATGTATATAGTGGTTGCTATACTGGGCTTGTTATCAAGGTAATATTGGACTCATAAAGAAATTTGAGAAATAATCCCTGTCAGTCTTACTCTACTGGTCCTCTTAGATTTCCTTCTGTGGTAGTTTGAAGGAATGTCCCCCAATAGACTCAAGGGTTATTAAAGTTTTTCTTCAGCTGCCTGGCTGGAGGGTCTGTAACCTTGGCAGGATCCTAGGATCCAGCACTAAGGTGTTTCTGGGGTGGATCTGGAATTCCAGCTATACATATGTGCAAAGAGGAGTCTGAGCTCAAGCCTGGAGTTGCTACTGTTTGCCAAGTTTATAGTTTGAAACGTGCTTGCTTGAGTTGCTGGTGATGGGTTCCTCTCTCTGCTTGGACCTGTGAAAGGGGAGAGGGCAGCCTCTTTCTCCATTACTGAACTTCCCCTGGATCTGTTACTTCAATAAATACTTTCTTCCCCACACTGTGCCTGGTTTGGGGATTCATCCCAGGGCATGTAGCTGACTATGACACCTTTTTTCTCTTTCCCTTGCATCTCTTTCCTCTTCTTTTTTGGAATGAGTCTTGGAAGACATGGATAGATTCCATTACTAAAGCCATCTGGAATATAACTCACCTTAGTGGGAAGATGCTTTGCTTAATAATTTAACTTCTTGTTAAAGATTTTATGAGGCTTAAAATTTCTTCTTGATTTTATTTGTAAATTTGTATCTGTCTAGTTAGGTTGTGTATCACCTGGCACATTATCCAGATTAGAGAATTTGTTGACATATATTTCCACAGAATATTTCTTAGAACCATTATTTCTATCATCTTCAGAGAGATGCTTCCTTCATGCCCATTTTTACTAATATCTGTCTTTCCTCCATCACTTTCTGGATGCAATCTCACTGAAATATCACCTGTTTATTGTTTTTTTTCCATAGGGAAAATTTTTGTTTATTTTTTTTTACTTATCTAGTTTCTAGTTTAGATGTTGATACTGTTTTCTTCATGTTTGCTCATTATTTCTAGTTGTTGGAGATTGAGGTTTAGTTTATTAATTTAATTAAAACCACAGATATCCAAAACTATAAATGTAGCTCTACTTTTGACTGCATTCACCCCATAATATGAGTTTTAAATATTCTTGGTTTTATTCATCTCCAAGTTTTTTTTTTTTTCAAATTTCTCTTGGAATAATGTTTTCTTGGATTCTTTGATTGTTAGATGTATGTTATACACTGTGGTATCCTGCTAAAGGGGCATGGAAGATATAGGGTTTTGCTGAGACCAGCAGGCTTCCAGGACTGTCTCTTTCTGTTAAGGAAGTCGAGGCAGTCTGAGGACCTCGATAATCTCTAGCGAATCCTGGACACTCCAGCCCCCAGGCAGGCCACAGCTGTGCCCTGAGATAAGCAGGCAATTCAAGGCCTAAACTCACCTCAGCTGTAATAACAAACCTAAACAATAAGGTTACATTTTCCCTACTCTATATGTCTAGAGTCACGTAGCCCCCTCAATTTATCTATGCAAAATAGGTATTCAAAGGGTACTGGCCCCTACCAATCAACTCATGAGATGTCCACAGATCCTGCCCCTACCAATCCCCTTGCTGCCTATGCCCCTACCTCTGCCTTTTCCTCAATATAAACAACTTTTATCTATACAATAAACTATCTGTCCCACTGCAGCTGTATCCTGAGAGTCTTTGTCTCTTGTCGGCTCACAGCTATTCCAAGCCTCTGTTCTTCCAGCTCCATGGACTAACAGGGAGTTGATGTGCACTGCAACTCCTCTACTAAGCCACGGACCCACAATGCACTGAAGAGATGACTGATGATTAAAAGTGCTTGCTTGTAAAACCTGATGGGCTGGGTTTGATTTCCCAGTACTCATTTAAAGCACAAATGCACAAAGTGGCCCATGCATCTGCAGCGTGTTTACATTGACAGGTGGCCATGGTGTTCCTATCTTCACTCTCCCTCACTCTCTTTTGCTGCCTCTTGATCTCCGTCTCAAATAAATACATAAAAATATTGAGAAATGTGTTAACTTCCTCATTCTTGAATATTTCCTAAAGCTTTTTCATTTATTGATTATGATTTTAATTTAATTTCATTGCAGTCAGAGAATATACTTTGCCTCACTAGAAATTTATTTAGATGTATTTTACAGTCAAATATATGGTCTTTTCCAGAGAACGTTCCAATAACACATGTGAGGCAGTTACTTCTTGTTGCTGAGACTAAACACCTGACAAGAAGCAGCTTATAGAAGAAAAGGGTTTATTTTGATTTATAGTTTGGATGGGAAGTTTCACTGTGATGGGGATTGGGCAAGCATGACCAGGAAGCCAGGCCTCACCTCCCCACAGCAGGGAGGAAGTAGAGAGGGCTCTTCCCCCAGTTTCCCCACATCTCCTCCAGCAAGGCTCCACTTTCCAAAGGCTCCAACAGCTGGCACTAAGTAGGAGGTTTAGTCAACAAAACACTTGAGAGCCACATACCTTTAATCCCAACTCAGGAGGCAGAGGCAGGAGGCTCATCATGAGGCCACCTTGAGTCTACATAGTGGATTCCAGGTCAGCCTGGGCTAGAGCAAGACCCTACCTTGGAAAAACAACAACAATATGAAGAATAAAGTTTAGGCTATAAGAGACATTTTACATTCAAACCACTAAATATGGAAGAATATAATTTCTGATATTTTTAACTCAACTTTTCTGTAGATATCTGTCAGGTCTATTTGGCTTTGAGTGTTTGCAGTCTTTTCCCTTGATTGTCGTGAATGGTCTATATATCATTGAAAGGGGTTATTTCTCCCCTCTTTTTAAATATATCTTTATTATGTGTAAGACTATAACTTGAAAGGTCTTTTACATTCTGTACTTCTAAGGTTAAAAGTTTTAAAAAGGTCAAAGCCTACTTGTTTTTGTTGTTTCTAATAAAAATTTATGTAATTGTTACTGTTCATGTAGTTTGAGGGTTTTTTTTTTACATTTTTCAAGATATTTTTTCTCTTAACAATTTGTTTTGATTTGTTTAATGTTGTTTTATTTGCATATTATCATTTTTATTTTCAAAGCCTTTTTTAGTTAAAAAAGAAAAATAAACAGGAATGATTTATTAACTTTGTTTACCACTAGTCAGTTTTTTTTTTTCTTCTAGAAATCCATTTGCAGATAGGCAAGTTCAATTGATATTGTAGCATGCATATTTGAGGCTGTATTGACTTTTTATAAAAAAGAGCAATAATACTTGTTTTCAAGTCTTCTTTTTCCTTTGTATTTTGAATGATAAACCTCCATTCATTCTTTGTCTTGATGTCACTAATATGAGTTAAGCCAGTTCAGTTAAGTTTGCATTTCAGATATTTTAGTTTTTCAGATGCAGTACTTTTAGATTATTTTCAGAGTTTACATTTCATTGATAAGTTTATCTAATCTTTTGTTTTTTTAAAGTCATTATTCACTTAAATGTGGGAATTTATTTGTAACAGATACTTTAGTGTCCTTGTATAATAAATCAAAAATATGGGAAACTGTGTCCTTTTAGTTTTCTCAAGTAATAATTTCCTATTTATTTTCCTATCAAGTTTTTAAAATTGTTTAATAGTGTCACTGATTTGTTTAGAGGTTTGGAATTACATGTCTTTGGTGACAGCTACATTTGCTCTATGCAACAGTCAATATGCATGACCTACCCAACATATTCTTCTTTATCCACTGTGGGAGAAGGCAGAGCCTCTACTGGATCATCCTGTCTTCTGACCATGGTTTTTATAAGTCTCCTTAGGCTTTCACTGTAATCATGTTTGGTTCTTTTTTAATTTAGTAATCTAAGTAACTAGCTTAAAAATATATCTGATGCTCTTTGGGAATGTATTGTATGGTTTTGTAGTTTATTTATAATTTTACACAAACATTAATATGACATATGACATTTTTATTGATAGATTGATAGAGCATATGATGTGTTTTGATCCTAATCCCCCCATTACCTTCTTATGACCTCCTTCCTCACACCCTTTTTGCAGAACCCATTCTTCCCAAGTCGTACCTCTCCTACTTTGATGTCTTCTTTTATTTTTATTATGTGTAGGTGTGATCCATTGAGTTTAATTAGGGTTTTCAAGGCATGGGGATGATTAGGTATTATATATAAGAGCATGTGAGTTTTTTTTCAGTGTCTATACCACCACAGATTATGTATCCCCACTCCCCTAGACACCTTTAACTGCCTATAACTCCTTAGGGAGGGATGAGGGTCTCATAGCCTCCACTCACATTCCTAATGGCATGTTGATAGACCCTGTAGTATGTGAGTGAGTCTTTTGCAAGTTACAATGGTCCTTTGAGGCTATGAATGGTTGCAGATGAATTCCAGATGTGCATGTCACTTTTTGTATCTGGCTTTACATGGGTACTGGAGAATTGAACCCAGGTATTTAGGCTGTGCACACAAGCACCTTAACTATTGAGCCATTTCTGTGGCCCATCACTGAACCTTTGAGAAGGCAATTTAGATGTCTTGCTTCCTTTAGGAAATGTTTTTATCTTGCTATGACTGCATTTCCAATGAAGCTACCATGTTCTTACAGCTCAGCACACATAGTTTAGTCACTAGAAATGGAAATCCAACCAAACGCAACTGAAAGAGCATCCCATTGATTCTTCGTAAAAACTGAGAGGCCAAGTTGGGACGTAGCTTTGATTCCACAATACAGGAAAAGAAAAAGAAGTACCCCATACAAAGAGAAGCAGAAATGATAGACGAATTCCGTTCCCTTGTCAGTTCTATAAAAAGAAGGACTCAGTTCAGTTCAATCTTTCTGTCTTGAGAATGTTTGGCAATGTCATAATATATATTTTTGGAAGGAACGAGTAATGCTTTTATAGATTCTGAAAATAGTGCATTTGCAATATTTTCAATGATTCTAAAATCTTTATTTGATGCCTTCTGCAAAGCATCAATACTTCCTGTGAATCTCTGCTGGTTTGAGTCTCAAGATTATTCCCACATACAAAAGCTTGAACCATGGAACCCAGGGGTTTTTCAGTGCACACATGAAACCCAGGCTTGGAGGACTTCTTGAATTACTCCATTTTCTTTATCAACTTCAGACTTTTAAAGTGGCCCTAAAGCCTACCTGAATTTTAGAATGTTTTCAAGTGAGCAATAAACAGAGCTTAAATAAAAACAGCAGTCTATTTTCTTGATATTCTGGTGTTTGAATTAAAACCAAATAAATTTAAGAAAGGAATTTAAGAATGGCATTCAGGGTAAAGCTGGTTTAGGGAAACTAAGTCATGCTCAGCTGCTCTCTTTCACCAAAGAGTTACTGGGTATCTTGTCATCTTGCCTTCTTCTAGGTTATTTCCATTGCTGGAATTCTTAATGCTGTTTGAAGTTATTTTAGCTTGTTTATATTTGGGCATGGTTTTGGATAGTCTTCTTTTCCAACCTACATTTTCTTGTTTTTTTTTTTTTTCCTTTTGGAAAAAGATGAAAGGAAAACATAAAGCACTTGTATTTTCTATGACCATGGAATAATATCATACATTTAAAGTGTCTCTGTTTACTTAAAGGATTTGTGGAAGAGTGCTCCTAAGAAAAGTAGCTCTCGGTCATGTCCTCCAAGCCTAATGCTCAAGTAAAAATAGAGACAGTTTGAGAACTATTGGGGAAAATATGGAAGAAGAAAAGCCCTCAGTGCTACACACACGCAGAGACTGCAGAAATATCCCAGCGTGGCACATCTCCACAGCACAGAGTGATGGGAACAACTCTATGCTTCATCCGCATTTTGGATAATTGAATGCAGGTGGGTAATTATAAAGGTTATGTTTCATTAGACAAGTGTGCTAGGTAATGTCTAATTCAAACTCTGAAAAGCTCAGCTTGCAAAGCTGTTTTTGCTTTTATCTTATCTAAGGTAAATAAGTAAACTGAATTTTGTAAACAGCCAAATATAGTTGAGAGAGGAGTAAGGGTGGTGGTTGCTAATCTTACCTGATAAAACAGCCACAGAAACAGAATTTTAGAACTCTTTTAAAATAACATTAACAGGTTATTATAATTAGTGTCCTTGAAAATGATCAATTTTTATATATTTTTAAATTTTCATTATTTTTTTCTATTTTCATGCACGTTTGTAATATATCTTGATCGTATTCCCCCTAACTAACCTCTTCAATTTCCCTATCTTACTTTCATGTTCTTTTTAAACGACTAGTTCAATTAGAGTTGCTTTCATGATCATAGGTTGACAGCTATATAACATGGAAATGACAACTTACAATGACATCTCCACTGATGAACCTGAGTCCCCCTCTCTCAGTAACCATTAGCTGCCATTAGTTACTATGGGAGGTCTTGGATCTCCTTTCTTCATAGATGGTGATTGTGGTGGTTTAATTCAGGTTTTCCCCATCTGCTTGTGTTCAGAATGCTTGATCACCAGCTGATGACAATTTTGGAATTGGAACCTTGTTGGAGGTGTGTTCCTGGGGTTGGGCTTATGGGAGTTATGGCCAGATTCCCCTTGCCAGTGTTGGCACACTTTTGTGCTGTTGTTTTCCATTTGCTGTGGCGGAGGTGATGTCCAGCCTCTGCTCAAGCCATTGTTTTACAGCAGCTTTCATAGCACTTTCTGGTACAAAGAAATATAGCTGGATGGATGAAGCTACCAGCTCAGTTCCAGCTTATTCTCTCTACATCCTGCGGCCACAGTGTGTGGTGCCTTCAACAAATAGGGACTTACCAACTAGCTCTGGTGGGCAACTGTGGTGTAGGAGGTTCCTCCCAATTAAAATATTCTTTCCTAAAGAGAAGAAGGAAAAAGTGAAACAGTTTATCCTCTAGGGGAGTTGGTGGAAGAAGGAAGTTCCAGAGACACAAGAAGTCAGCAAGTCTGGGAAAGGGTTGCAAGACACCTACTAGTGCTATATAAAGGGGAAATAACTCTTTCGAGGAGACAGACTATCCATTGGAGCTGCCTGCAAGTGGTGCTGTGTGCTCCAGAGATGAGGCTTCCAAGATCGTCACCTGTGCTGAGTGGAGGCTGCTATGGGCAGGTGGCCATCCAGGATGGGAGGAGGGTTCTTGGAGTGTTTCTGTCATCTATTGTTCCCATAGCAACCCCTCACCCTGCTCTGGAAGTAACACAATAAATTCATGGGTTTACCAAACCTGGTTCTGGTGTAATCACCCTGTTCTCTGTTGTTTGTGTGTTATCTGGGGGGAGAAGAGGTGTGAAAGGTTTCCCAGGACAGCAACTAGAACACAGCCTAAATTGTACTGGGAGCCTCTGGAGCCTCCCTGACCAAAAAAAAATATTGGAAAATGAGAAATATTTTTGATAAAATTAATTGATACATGACTGCCATATCAAAAATTTACCCAATTAGTGGTTATGAATCAGTGGATTGTTGTATGCTCATTGTGTTACCTCACCACAATCAATTTTAGAACATTATATCATATGGGAAAAAGAAACCAAATCCCTTGTTCTGAAGTCATCATAACCGATGATTACTTCCTTTTCCCCTGTGGGAATACCATACAAATCATAAATAATAACAAATGTTTCATCTGAAGACCTTTCTTAACTATGTAATGGAGTTAACTACAAAAATACAAAGAATCTTGAATGTTCACTAAACAGTTATGCATGTGAACACTATTTCTGCAGAGACTATTTAGAAATTATTTTCATTAATTTCTCAATGGAATTATTGACTTCTCTGGCTGAGACTAAGTGAGCAGGTGAATTATAAAATGATGTCATAGGCCATTAGCATCACAGGGCAAACTCAGGATGAAAAGGAAAGTTCAGTTGGAAATCTCTAGCAGACATAGATTGCCTTCACATAGTCACAGAGTCATCTTGTAATTGATTACTCTTTGACTCTGAGAGCTTCTGATGTCATCACTTCTCTGAAATCATTAGTACCTTTGTAATATCTCTAAGCTTTCAGATCAATGTCCTATACACACATGACTCTCAATAAACTTTTCTGTCTGATGGTCCATCTGTCCCTGGGTACCCAAATTGTAGAGACCTGCACAGAGTTTCACTGTGTAGTTTTCCCAGTGATCAATGAAAAACAGAAAGGAAATTGTTTTTTTCTTGGAGGTTAGCCTTTGTCTGCTAAATTGGTCTTGGATCAAACAGGAGAAGAAAAGAAGAGACAGTGTCTGTCATGAGAAAGTGGGGAAGGTTCAACACGCCAGTACATTACTGATGACTATATATGTCTGCTGCTATATTTGATCTAACAGCTTTAAATATTAAAAAATGCCAAACACAATTCCAATACATGGGGATAGATCCAACTCCATACTTGTAGTTATAATTAAAACAGGCACTTAGACAAAACTTGTTTGTAGCCAACACTTGGAAATTAAATACTCCTGATAGGGCATAATCATTTTGTCCTCAGTATTATTCTAGATAACTATAATTAAACCATTGTTAAGTCTCAGAAAAAGCCAATGCAAAGAGTAACTGATAATGTGCTTGGGAAATGACATAAGGCAGATCACTAAAGAAGCTTATCAGATAAGGAATAATAATGCTACCTTCATTTTTATTACTAGTTTTGCAGAGACAAAAAAATACATGTCACCTTTCATATCTATCTTCTTGACATTATCAATCAAGATCAAAATTCTGAGTGCTCATATAGTCACACAAACTTTGTGTTGTAGATTTCTTTTAGCAGAAGAAAACATCATACCTTCCAATTTTCAGGATTGACTGCTGAAATACTGTGCTTAATACCGGGTGCAGCATGCTTAAAGAATACTTTAATAACAGAGGAAATGGTTCAACTTCAGTGTTTTGTTTCCATTCTTTTCAAACTAAACTTTGTTTTTACAATTTTTGATATAAAGTTGCAATTAAAAACCCTACCTCTCCTATCCAGTTGCTCTACAATAAATGAAAAAAAATTAAATTGCTTTGATGATTTTGCTCAAGTGTCATCCCAAGAGATCTGCCTGTAAAACTGATTAACATTGGTAGAATGAATAAATGAATTCATGGTCTCAGTACTAAGCTTCCAAAATAGGTAACTAGGGCAAAACTAAAGGAACTATGGGTAATGAGTCCCCTCAACATCAACCTAGCACCTGCATTTTCAGTTTTTGATTCTCCTAGCAATTACAGTGTTTGTAAGTTACCTATGTAATGCGTCTTTCATGAAGGCAGAGACCACAATGGTCATATTTTTCTTTGTTCTGCTCTCTACACATGTCAAGTACCTAAACGGTTCGCAGACACATAAATAAACACAAAGGCTATGGATTTGATGAGTGTGAAAGTGGAACTGCTTGTCTGTTGGACTGTGACATGTTTTTTTATATGAGAAGGCCAGGTGACATCCAAACAAAAGGAGATGGGGTTCTTCATGTGCTCAGTGTGTTCAGTGCCTAAATCTTTGGCAACAAGTTGTGACCTTCAGGGAAATGGTGAACAGCCATCAGTGAAATGGATAACGGTCATCTGTTACATCCAATCAAGTTACATCCCAAGGGCCTTTACTAAAGATCACCTTATTCATTGAGCAAACTACATCTATGTGTTAATATATGTAGGGTAAACTGCTTGGCACAATTAGTTTCCTGTCTTAGTCAAGAACTTTTTGGACTGTCTTAGAATAAAATAAGCAGACATATTGCTCTCACATGGCAAGTTAAAATCATTTTATCCATTTTTTAAAATTTTCTTTATGTCTCCATAGAACTTGATTGTTATGTTATGTAAACTTCAGTATTTATTACTATCTAAAATAGAATTGCTACTTGGGTCTGGTTCCAAAATGTGTGTCTCTATTAATACATTGATTGTGTTTCAAAAGGTAATCAAAATATTTCCAAGGTTTTAAAAATGTTTGGTGGACAATAAAGCCAAAAATTCTAATAAAGGTTTGGTTAGTTGTTTCTTCCTTTGTTTTCGTGCACATATGTAGAGTATGTTTTCAGTGTGTGTGTGTCTGTGTGTGTGTGTGTGTGTGTGTGTGTGTGCGCGCGCGCCTCATGAGTGTATATGGAAATCAGAAAAGAACTTTGGATACCCTCTCTGTCACTCAACTCCATATTTCCATGACATGGGCTCTCTCCCTCAATCCAGAGCTACCATCCTCCAGTAAACCCTGCTGAGTCTCTGGTCTCTGCACCTCCCCCTCATGGATTACAGACATACTTGACCATGCCCTGCTCTGTTGGGAGGTTTTGAAAAGTCAAATTTGGACATCTCCAACTCAAGAGGTTCTCTGATAAAACAGCAAGTGCTCTTAACCACTGATTTATGTCCCCGGCCAAGTGATGTCTTAAATAACTAGAACGTTAGGAAAATATGTTAAATACAAAAATATAGATACATAAATATTTCAAGTTTATTTAATAGACAGGATTATAAGAGAGCCTGTCTAATTAATTTTAAAGATAGGAAAAACAGAAAATAAGTTTTTCTTGAACATTTTGTTAAGTGATGTCTCTACGATGTGCTTCACATTGTCTCCTTTAGAGGAATTAATCACATTTTAATGACAAATTTCTTCTCAGAACATGGGGAAAATCAATACAAATCAGATATTCATTCATGTTCTGCTTCCATATCTACTAGATGTAGCGGAAGAACTTGACATCCATTAGGAGAGTTTGATACCCAGATATATTGAATCTGTATTGAATTATTGGTGTTACCACAGCAGTCAACTTAGCAAAGTGTTGGTATAAACTGACCACACTATTCCCAACTTTTAGGTTTAGGCTGATTTCAGCCCTTTCTCCATTGCCTTCAGAACCAATTTCAGATGCTTCAAGGTTTATGAAAGTCAATCACATGGTTTAAGCTTTATTTTTGTCAATTTTACCTGCCCACGTGTCTCGCGTATTTATTTCATTGCTGCTGTTTTAGTATAGGATTATGACTCACTTCCAAATTCCCCATGATATCTGTACCTCTTTCCCTTTGGAAAAGTTCTTCCCATTCTTTTCTGATCAAATTCTTACTTAAAATCTCAGTTCACATGTCATTGATCCTCTATTATTTATTGTTGTTGAAGCATCTTTTTTAAATTTACTTTATTTTTTAAGTGTTTTTTTCATTCTTTTCCTTTTATTATCCATAATTAGATACATTGAATGAGCAAATAATGAGTTGGTATCACAGTTCCCCGGTTCCCCTGTTCCGTGTCCCCAATCAGATGGGTATCCTCCTCTGTGGGCAAACTGGGTCAGTCCATGTGGTAGGGGGTTATGGATAGCCTAGGAGACAACCTGGTTCCACCCCCCCTTTGTATGTTATTACTGAGGGGACCATGTCTCTGGATATTCTCCCCAACCTTGTCTCTTACAGTCTTTCTGCCCCCTCTTCTGCTCAGTTTCCTAAGTCATGGTGGGTGAGTATTAAGGCTGCTTTATTGTTGAGGTCTTAGGTGTCTCTGTACTTCTGCTTTAAGTTGTGTTGAAAATCGTTGGTGTCTGTCTCGCTGGCTTATCCTGGGTTGACTGATTGGCTGTGGTTATAGGTCTCTTGCTTATCCCACCACTCTCTGTGGGGTTCCATGTGGTTCACAGCTGGTGTGGCTCATCTGTTGCCAAGATGTCAGCTATCGGCCTGTGGCTCATTGCTAGGGTTGAAAAGACGACAGCTCTCACGCTGCCTTCTGAAAAATACAAACAGAATCTCCATCGGAGAGTGATATCAGTATAGGTTAACTGAGATACACATTTCTGGATTGGATAGATTCGGTTGTGAGTAGCCTCTTTGTAAATCACTTGTATAGTGAATTTCTCTTTGGCATCCCAAGAATTTTGGTTCCCAGTGCATTTAGCCCTGAGTCCCCAGTTCCAGTTAAGGGCTCCCCATCATTGAGTGGACTCCTTGGCCAAATTAAAAGCTGATGATTGCCTCCCCTAGGTTTTGGCTCCTACACTGCACAAGTGTTCATTTCTTGGTTTGCTGTTCTCTCCCAGTCGACAGTGTGTTCAGATTACTCATGGTGGCAGACTGTGTTTCATGCCAGTGGTCTCTGTTTATTCCAGCTGTCATTGACAAGCTTCCCCTGGCAGCTTATGCAGTGCCTTCCAGCACTGCACTACCATCTGGGGGCTGGTTACCATTCTGGACCTCGCAGGGTCTCTTGATGCTGATGGATGGCCTTCTGTGGTTTCTTCAGCAACAGGATCCTACCTCAGGCCTGGGGTGGGCATTCAGGAGCTTTGTCAGAATCCTGTCTTGTTTTTGGAACCTCATGGTTCATTTTGGTCAATAGCTCAGTGAGGGAAAGAGCCAGTGACGACCAGGAATTGTAGGACTAATCCATTTCCTACCAGCTTAGATTCTCTCCTCTTCTATTCAGGGCCCCTCTTGTCACTGAGTCTGACCTTGACTTCCCCACAGTGCAACCTGTTCACTCTGTTGCCTATAGTTCATGGCCATTTGCATTTCTCACTGAGGATTAAAATTATCAGTATTTTTGTGATTTTTCACAGAATGTTTCTCCCTAAATTCAAGGTTCATGTATTACAGACTTTCTAAATATTTCATTGGCAATCACTGTTTCTATCAGAGCTTTCTTTGGTCCAGCCATTTATTATAATTATCAACTTTCAACCATTCAATGTTGTCCCAGGGACAAAAAACTCATAATTTTCATAAATTATAATGTTATAAGATTTCATTATGTCTTAAAGGAACCAAAGAAATATTTTTTCTGCCACATTATTGCTTATGAATTTTGAGTAAATGTCTGTGACTTAGGTTTGGAATAAAATAATAAAGATGCCCTACCCTAGTTTTTCACAAAGTACTGTCTTCTACTATCAGGCATTCTTCTGTGATAGTATTCCTGAATTCCTCTTATATCACAGGTTATTTCCTCAACCCTTTAAAAAATATCTTCATATTTTCCCACTATAACAATACATAGGGTTTTTAATGTTTTTATTTGCTTCAAATTTTATATATTAACACAACAATATGCTCAGTATCATAGGTTATTAGATAAAGCCATTGAATCCAGGATGACATTCCCTCTTAAGCATTAGTTATTCTCACCCCCCCATGACTCTTACATTCTTTCCATCCCCCACTTCTACAAATTTTCCTGAAGCATAGTGGGTGTGTTTAAATTTTGCATAGGTTTTTTTTTGCATCAGAACTGTTTGAAAGAAATATTTTGATTAAGTTGGCTAATGCTGCTAAATTGGATGTTTTATTTAATTCACAAGTGAGCATGCATGATAGCATATAAGGGTTTGAAAAAGTTATAAGCATGCTCAGGAAAAGAATAATTTTAGACACATGCAAACTGATATCCATAGGAGAAATGAAACAGAAGCTCAGGAGTTTATGAATATTATGATGAAGCATAACTTTCTACCTCTTTGAGGTGCTGAATAAATACCAATATATTATTAATTTTAACAATATAATAATGACATATACTCATGAAAAAATATAGGTAGATCTTAGAATTTATTATGTAGATTATATCCTCTCATGATTTATGGTCAATAAATTAAAAATAATTTGCACTTGGCTAAAGACATGGCAAAGTTTAAGATAAGGAATTAGAGAATTTTCTCAAGGTCACTACAGAGCTATTTAGTTCTATTCTTAACTGGTAATTACTAAGATTGAGTTTAAATATATCCATTAATTGCAATCCCACGTTTACCTGGTTTACTTCTTCCATTTTCTCAAGTGTCTTTAGGCACTAGCATCTAAGTTCTAATAGAAATTTAGCATTACTGCAGTTTAATCTACCTCTTGAAATTTGCTGTAATTTCCTAAACTGGAAATTATCTCACACAGACTTGAAGACAAGGAATTAAAAAGATAATAGGTTTATGGTATTAGATACACATTTTTGCTCTGATACAAAACAAGTGCCAACTCACATACTAAAACTGTCTTGAAGATCTCCTATGGGAAGAACATATATACAAGGTTAAGGCATGTATAGATGCAGAGAAGAGTTAAGGAAAAACCAGGCAGCTGGAGAGGAAAAAGGAACGAACCAAGATAGGAGTATATCCTGAGGTTTGTAAGTAGGAAGGACTAGATTTTTCTTCAACAGGAAGGAGTAAATAATAAACAGAATTTGGGGTCCTAGAAGTAGAAATAACAAATTAGGAGACCTTAATAAAGCAAGATAATATTGGGTTAGATAAGAACCTTGCCCATAGTTTTTCATTATAAATCAAGACAGGAAGGGCCCCCTTGGGGAGAAGAGATAAAGTACCTCCAAATTAAAAGTTCCAGAGGCAGTACAGTTTCCAAAAGGAATAGATCACACCCTGCATATGTTCATATGGACAGGGAGGACCAGTAATAGTAAACCAGAATATATCTGCAAAACTTTCTTGACACTAGTGAGCTCCTAGTTTAATCTCTCCTGATGTTGTGTCCTAACATCTTACCCTTCGCTCATTGTTCTCTCTCTTACCTTTAACAATCCTATAGCTTCTTCTTTGTACACACCTTGTCTGTAATCATAAAGGTTCTTCTCTTCATTCTTCCTCCTTTCCCTTATTATAGTTGAATCCAATCCTCACAAAAGCTATGTGTTCATCCATATTGTCCACAGGTGTTTTCCAGGGAGTAGCGTAGAGGTAGCAGTGATAATGATTCAAATAATTATTAACTAGGACAAGTAATTAGGTGCTCCAAGCGTGTACCTACTTTGTTATGGTTCACATTTGGAACATTTAAATTATAGTGCTATTTTTCCTTATGCATTTGTACACTAGGATGGGGAAAACCGCTGTAATCATCTCATAGAATGGTCTGGTGCTGTTCTCTCTAATAGACAGCCTGGTTTTAGGATGTGGCAATTTCTAGATAGTGTAGTAAGAAAAATATTCATTCTTTTATTTCAAGAAAATATGGGGCAACCTAATTGATGTTGTAAGTGCTTGAATATGAGACAAAATTTAAAAAGTTTCCAAGTGTCCCCAAAGTGGCTGTTAATTGTGTCAGAAAATATAAAACTCTGTTACTTGCTGTGGTAGTCAGCCACACTTTGCTGGGATGAATCTTCAAACCAGGCACAATTTGGGGGAGGAAAGTATTTATTGAAACTACAGATTGAGGGGAAGTTCTGTAACAGCGAAAGAGGCTGGCCCTCTTTCACAGGTCCTAGCAGAGAGAAAAACCCATCACCTATACCACCTACATGGGGAACAGGCAGGAGGGCCAAAGAGGATTTCTTCTCCTTTATATAGGCTTAGGGTGGGGTCTTACAAACCTTCCCCAGACTTAATGGCTTCCCAAGTATCTGGAATTTTCTTCCTGCACTGCCCACACAGGAAAGGATGTTTACTTCTTTACATCCTGCCCCTTGCTGAAAGGCTGCCTTCCTGTAAACATCCTCAGAGACCCACCCAAGATAATTAAAAAGATCAAATTGACATCAAAACCTAACCATCACACTTATCTTGGTCAGTTTGGTCATAGGCACTAAATATCTGAGAAAACTAAACTGAGTGAAGGTAGCTTTACTTTGGCTCACAGCTTCAAGGTTTATACTCCATGAACATCTGGCTCCATCATGTAGGGGCCTCTGATGAGGCCGAATCTCATGGCAGTTTGTCTCACAGCGTAGGAAGCAGAAAGAGTTATCAGGAAGGAGCCATAGCCAAGATATACACTTCAAAGAATTCACATTCCCATTGGCCCACTTCTTCTCAATTTGCACCCACTTTGCACAGTTATATTTCTCCCAATCGTTTGCTAAATTTTTAATCCCTCATTTGACTAAAACCACTGGTGAAAGGGGGGTGGGCACCTGATCCAATTAATTCAGGATATACCCTCAAATTGACATGAAAAACTGGACTTTGCTACTCTAGATGTTCCTCAATATAATCAAATTGGAGGAAAAAAGATTAACCATCATACTACCTTTTGATGTTGGGTGGTGTTGAGAATGAGGAAGGACACACACCAGCACACTCTACCTTTCCTGTTGGTTATCTTCACACAGCCAAACAGACAGCTGCCAAGGCATAAATCCTGCCAACCTGTACTGGCATATTTAGAGAGATAGCTTTTACTACTGTTTTTCTTTCCCAGATGGTTTTATTTTTAAAGACTAAGACAAAACTCACATATAACTATTTTAAACTGTTGGTCGTGAACACCTTTGTCTTATGTTAGTTTTGAATCAGCACCACTGGATTAAAATAAGAAAATTTGACCATCTATTCCTTCATTCCAAATCATATGTTATCTATGGCTTTCTAAGTACCAGGCACTATACTAGAGCCTAGACTATGACTAGCTCATGATTTGAAAGTAAAATGGAGTTTCAGAATCTCAGGGTACTTACTAAAGTTTGAGACATCCCAGGCCAAGACTTGTGGACAGAACATCCTCATCAGATGTGTGAGCAAAAGAAAGAGGTGCAAAGACAACAGCAGGACAGATGACCAAACTGAAGTTACTCGTGGGGAGAAAGTATGAGGTCCTCACTGGAGGTTTCTGAGATAAACCCCTGATTTCAGAGGACAGGTATTCTATGACTAGCTTTTCCTGCTCAAGATTCAAAGGTAGTTGGTTTTATACCTACCTAGCTACCATGGTGTTCTGACCAGTTTAGCCTAATGGAGACAAACATGGTTTCATAATGACTTTCATAAAGGAAACTTCTTAGTATCCATATTTTATGTTTTTAATATCACCAACCTCGTTTTACATGCTTTTTGTTTCAATTAAGCCTTTTCCTTTTTACTTCCTGCTAATAGCATGATGATATATTTATAAGAGCTATTTGCAGGAGTACTATTAACATATATTACAGTGTAAGTTCAAAGGAAATAAAAACTTTATTAATAAAATAAGAGGTTCTGCAAAAGTCATCATATGCAAATTCTTTGCCAACAGTTACACTAGCCTTGAGCACATTGATTCTTTTTGTCTTTCTAGGGATTCAGGGGCATACAATTCCACCTGTTGGGTGTATTACCTATTCAAAAACATCAATAATCAATTAGAAGAAAAGAAGGTTCTAGTCCTATGCTGACATTAACTTATCTGTGCCCAAGTAATATCTTTAAAAGTATAGCATCAGAAAATTTCATTCCTTTGAGTATGAGTTGAAATGGCATGATCTCAGAAGGACCTATCATAAGGAACTAGTACACCTGAAACCATATCATCCTTCCCCCATTACATCAGCCTCACATCAGGAGCTTTGATTATTTCTTAGAGCATGTGAAGTGTTGATTTTCATTGTCATGTGCATTCCTTCAGGTAAAACCACCCACCTCGATTTCAAGGATGGTGGGCAGCCAAGCAATTGGCACTGTGTTCACTTGGAACATCATTGTCTATTGTCTACCACCTGAAGGGCAGCATGCTCAGGGGGAATGCCTTCCCAAACCCATCCATCCTTCCTGGAAAAGCCCTCACAGATACCTCCCAACAGGCAGGTTTGTGGCTTCACTCCTAATCTAGATCCAGTTTACAAAATAATGTGTCACATTCATGAAATTATATATTAAAATTTCCCCTGAATAAAGAGTTCAGGGGGGTGGAGAGATGGCTCAATGATTAAGATGTTTGCCTGCAAAGCCTAACAGCATGGGTTCAGTTCCCCAGTACCCAAGTAAAGCCAGATGCACAAAGTGGTGCATGCATCTGGAATGCATTTGTAGAGGCTACAGGGCATGTTCTCTCTCTCTCTCTCTCTCTCTCTCTCTCTCTTTGAAAATGAATAAATAAAATATTTTTTTAAAAAATCATTGATCTTGTGTTTTTGGAGTTTGCAATACTTAGCCAGTATTTTATACCATTTCAAAGTAATTTCATAGTAAGCAATTTCTGTTTAAAGATGTTGCAAATGGACATAGTTTTCTGGATGTTTGAATTCCACAATATTGCCCTTAAGGCCAAAGTAGATCATGTGAGAGAAGAGAGAGGAAGTAAGTTGCCTATCTTATCCAGTGTTTGAAAGAAGACATTTTCTAATAAATGATGCCTCTGGTTGGGGGAAATCTTTCCTTTTTATTTATTTTTCCCTCTTCTCTGTGGTTTCTTCACCTCTGTTATCACCATTTCCATAGTTATTTTTGTGATTAGACTTTTGCTTCTTTAGTTTATTAGTGGAATTAGGGGCAATGAAGAAAAAATCATTTTTTAAAAATGAGTGTGGATAAATTTGAATGAATTCTTCATTATGAAGTCTGTTCTCTGTGTCTCATTTGAAGCGAGTAGCAAAGTCTCAAGCTCAGAGGAAGCCAAAGTCACCCTTCTAGGATGTGAATTTTTGTTGTTCACTCAACTGTGTTCATCTTTTATCCCTTGAGGTTCAAAACGGCTTCTGAACTTGCATCAGAGAGCATAGCAAATAATTATTGACTCTTCCTTTCACCTAATCCATTTTTATCACATTCAGAGAAGGGTGAGTTGCATTTGTCACCATATCTGATGATGTTGCAGACGAGGCTGTGTCTACTGTTAAATCATCAGAGTTTGAAGGGACTCATGTAATCTCTTTGTTCTCTGTACAGGAAAATGATGATCCTCACATTTAGTCATTTTTAGTTGTGATTTCTGACTGAAGGCATATGTCTTCTGTTTCAGCACCAGAAGCTTCCCATGAGTGGTACTTTCGGGACTAATAAAATATGGTTACTTTCCACATCTCTCTCACATGTGGTCTATTGGCCTGAAGGAAATTTGGAATGTTTCATTGGAGAAACTGATATGAAACCAGGTAATCTCAAGACCTCAATTGTAAACTGATTAAAAAAAATACTGCCACCAAATACCTTACATAAATCACTGTGTATTTATCAATTCATGCGGTGGTTTGCATGGAAAATGTCCTCCATAGCTTCAGGTGTTTTGAATACTTGATTCTCAGCTGGTAGCAATTTGAGTAAATGTGGGGTTTTTTGGGGGGGGAGAAGGTGTGTGGCTGGGGACTGCTTTGGGGTGATATACCCCAGCTCCAAGCCCACTCCATAAACTACTTCCTCCCAGCTGATGTGACAAGATGTGATACCTGGTTGTCTTGCTCATGCCAGGCTCTCCCTGCAACGATGAAACTTTCCTTTGAAACTGTAACTAAAATAAACCCTTTCCTCCCATAAGCTTCTATTCATTAGGTGTTTTGTCCCAGCAACAAGAAGGTACCTGCTATATTTGGGGATGTATTCTCTTTCATTTCTAAATCCAGATTTGCATTATAAACACAAGTCACATGGAAAGACTCTAGGATGAGTCATTTTTTAGCTTTCTTGCACTTTCAAAGCTCTAAGCTTTTGGAATGGTACTAGCTTTTGTATTGTGACAAAGCACTTATTTATGTTTCTATTAGCAAAACATTATTTCTTTTACTTAATTGCATGCATATAAAATGTGCTGTTTTTAATAAGCCTTACCATGTAACGTATATGGATGTCAGAGGCATAGACAAAGAAAAAAAGCCTTAGATGTTACAAACTTTTAGCTAGTATTGGTGTCTTGAAGACCGAGTGAATCTTTATAATTTGGAGGAAAGAAAATATTAACAGCATATACTGGGTCAAATATACCATGGCAAATTCTAAACAGATACAGAGAATGTAACAAAAAATAATATTGTACAATGTGAACTGATCCTGTTAAATTCCCAACCCCCCCAAGAGCATCTAGAACTATCTAAAGCAGAGAATCACCCATCCTATGAGTACCATCAGAAAGAAGAGAGGAAATGGGTTTTGATTGACACATTCCTCTTCCTCAAAGTGGGGGAGGGAATCAGTAAGATAACCCGAAACTAAATCCAGGCTTAATAGGCAAGAAATAAAAGATTAAAGACTGGGGTATGTGATTATAATGTGTGATAAATGCCCCTTAAAAGGATTCAGTGGTTTTAGACCTCAAGGAAGAAAAGAACATGTCACCATGTGATACTCATTCACACTTTTTAAGTCCCCTTTACTGACAATTTTCATACTATAAATACTATAGTTTGATCATAATTTCTTCCCATTACCTACTTTTTCTTTAGTCCTGAGACTTCTGCCCCACTCCTCCACTGTACAGCTTCTTCTTTCTGACTGGTCCTCCTGTTTTGATGTATTTTTTTTTTCTTCCTTCATCATCCCAGGGCCCAAATTTTAATGGGCCAAATATTATGAAGATAGCTTTGTTTCCACTTTTTTTTTTTTGTTTGAAGTAACTACTTGCAGATTGGAGACAGTCATTGTGGTAGTTTGAGTAAATATCCCCCAATAGAATTTATTATAATTGTGAATTGTCTTCAGCCTTCTGGCTGGAGGAAGTGTCACTTTGGCCTGGCCTCCTGGGGTTATGACACCCTTTCTAAATTGGATACAAAATACTAGGGATAGATAGATAGACTGGAACCCCAGTCTGGCAGTTCTGCATTTTTGTGAGTTACAATGTGCTTGCTTGCTTAAAGTGCTGGTGGTGGGTTTCTCTCTCTGTTTGCTTCTGTGAAAGGGGGTCAGCCTTTTTCCTTAACTTCCCCTGGGTCTGTTACTTCAATAAATACTTTCCTCCCCAAAATTGTGCCTGGTTTGGAGATTCATCCCAGCCGCATGTGACCGACTACAACAGTCATGAAAGGAATATTTGCATAATATCTTCCACCACTGAAAAAAAAAGAAAAACAAAGTCAGGTAATGAACCACAATTTCTTCATATTGAGACCTAAAGATGTTAATATGGAAAATAAATCACAAGAGAAATATTTACTTTGGTTGGTTATCCCTTCTACTTTCTAATAAGAACATCCATGTTTCCTTTGGAATATTGCTCCTCACCCCTCAGTCGTTATTTTGAGGCAGTCCTGGCTTCAGGAATCACACGTGACCTAAATCTATCCAAAAAGGACATAACTCCCCCAGAACAGTCCACACTGCTCTGAAGATTGGCTAACCTAGAATTTTGCTGGCACGATAAGAAAAAAGGAAATCCCCTTTCCATGGAGTTGGTGGGACAGTCACATGTCCCCATGGAATTGGTATGTCACCACATTAAAATCATGGCTCAAGAGCAAATCCAGCTCAGAGGAGAGTGAAGTTCCAGGAACCACCGTGTTGGATTCAGCTTTACCCAGGTTTTGGTTAAGACTTCCATCCTGTGCTTATGTCATTTTGGGTTAGATTTTCCTCCACTTGAAAGAACTGTGATACTAGCCCCAAATCATTGATCTCCATCAGCACTTTCACAGATCCACTCACACCAAATTACTCACTGGCTGTGCTACTTCTTTCATCCATCTCTTGCCCTTTGTTTTGCTTTTTCATAAACCAGTGGATTCTTTTTATTTTGAGGTAGAGAATCAAGAAATACAAGGAATTCCTAACTTATGAGCCAATGGAGTAAGAATCCATTTTGCAAGGCCCATTGCTATCTGTGTGTTCTTCAATGTGGGAGTTGTTTAGTCACATGCAACTGTTGAATTTAGGAAATGTACTCATGTAACTGAAGGATTGAATTTTTTTTCCAGGTAGCCTCTTGCTCTAGCTCAGGCTGACCTGGAATTCACTAGATAATCTTAGGGTGGCCTTGAACTCTACCTCTACCTCTGCCTCCATGTGCTAGGGTGGAGGGATTCAGTTTTAACTGTTAATTCTGAAATGCCCACATATAGCTACTGGTAGTTACTGTTTGCTGGGGGAGGGAAACACTTTTCTTCAGTGGTGTAGCCACTTGTAAATTGTCCATGCTCCTATAGATAACCTCCATCTATGATCATATAAGCTATTGTAATTGAATTTAGTGGATCTCTCTCTTTCTCTCTCTGTCTCTCTCTCTCTCTCTCACACACACACACACACATACAAAATATAAAACTACAGTAAGCGTGGGACTTGCCTGGAAGAAGAAGGGGTTCAGTGGGAATAGGAAGGGGGTAGGAGTGGGTAATAGGAACATAAATATGATCAAAATACAAAGTCCTCTTTTTCAATATGTCATAGCCCTTATATTTAGGAATGACATTTATATCTCAAAAGACCCCTTTTCCCCCAATTTTCAACCACAGAGAATGTCTCCTGACTCAGATCACACTGCTTTGCCATTCCTTTGCCTCTCACCTGCGTGGTGTACAGAAGACATGAGCCTTCCTCTTCGCCCGCTGGCCAGTGAAATGTCTCTCTACTGTTTTCATGTTTATTTATGAATGAACACAATTCAAGACTAGACAACAGATGGTGAGGAATATCTCCTATTAAACTTTTTAAAAGTATTCTTGCCTTTTACAATAATACAGAAACCTATCCTAGTTCCTTTTGGGTAGATGTTATCACATCTTGAGGCTCTTTCTGAGCAACTCTAATGGCATCAACATCAGAGTAAAACTGAAGCCATTTTAGGACAAGAGAAATCATGAGAAGTAATTCTGAGGCATCTCAACACATGCACATCTTGCAAGCCATCAAGATAAGCTGCTAATAGTTTTTCTGGGTGCTGACAGGATCATGAATTAGCAAAGGTCAACTTATTTCTTCAAACATTAATAAGCAAAGTAATCAATTGTTGCACTGGTTTTCAAAGCCCTCAATTCCCATAGAATGGTGCAAATAAGCCAAGTGATAGCTACATTCACAGCACCTGATGTTATAAGAGATCCACAATTTAGGGGATCCAAATCACCATAAAAGTAAGTAATTATTCCTTCTCTTTGCTCATGGGGGAGAAGCTATATCTTTATTATTTGATGATCTTTCCTTTGTAGGGAGACACTGGTTTTACCTTCTAAAGCCATCCACTTTGAACACTGTGTTTGAAGTGAGGGACTGAAAGAAGTCAGCCAGTGCCTCTGGCATAAGATGCTGACTTACACAAGAGACCAGATGGGGAAGTACCTGAGAGCCTCTGAGGATTGTCCCCAAACAGGGCTGATCATCTGCTCCTGCTTAGGTTAACTTATGCTGATGTTTTCTGGCATTGACCACAAAGGTCTCCTTGCTAATGTGCAAAGCAAGGCTACGTAAATCAATGTCATGACAAGGAATTCACACTGAAGTGTCTAGCCCATATGCATTGTGCTGTCTGGATGACACCTGCATATTTTGCTTATTAAGAATGAAGGTGTTTCTCTTGTCCTTTAAGTGCAGTCAGAAATAACTCGTCCCCACCCTTGTAAGGTGTGGTGGCTGTCCTACGGTGCTTCTCTTCTCAACCCTGACTTTGCACTAATGAGAGAGCGGAAAATGGTGAGAGAAATTGAAAGGAATCTTGATTTCCTCTGTTCTTCCAGGCTGCCTCTAATCTACAGAGATTGAGGGTAGAGAAAGAAATGAAAGGATCAGAGGAGACTATGGTAGACTCAACATTTTCAGTTTAATTGCTAGAATCAATATGTGAATATGTGTCTTCCAAAGTGTCTGCATCAAAAACACTGACTGTTTTCATCCGCGAAGTGTCTTTTCAAGCTGGTTTTTAGAGCTAAACTGCTATATTTCTTTAGGAAATGAAATAGCGCTTTCAATAACACAGTTGCCACAGAAGAGTTAAGGTGCCACATAGGTTATCAAATGATAAAATCTATTAATTCAAGGCAAATTATGATTATGGAAAAGTCTGCTATGAAAATTATAGCTGCATTATTCAAATA
>PVHP010020222.1:0-30943 GCA_004024765.1 Zapus hudsonius | reverse complement strand
AAGGCCCCGGGTTCAATTCCCCAGGACCCACATAAGCCAGACCCACAAGGTGGTGGCACTGGTGTGTTTTCTTTCTCTCTCTCTCTCTGTTTGAAAGTGAATAAATATTTTTTTAAATATTTTATTTATTCATTTTTTATTCATTTTCAAGCAGAGAGAGAGAGAGAGAGAGAGAGAGAGAGAGAGAGAGAGAGAGAGAGAGAGAGAGTATACCAGGGCCACCACCTTGTGCGTCTGGTTTATGTGGGACCTGGGGAATTGAACCTAGGGCCTTAGGCACTGGAGGCAAGTGCCTTAACCGCTGAGCCATCTCTCCAGCCCTAAATAAAATATTTTTAAAAAATAAAATAAAAAAGAAGACTGGGGGAGATGTCTCAGTGTTTGTTAAAGGTGCTTGCCTGCAGGCTCAGGTACAATTCTACAACACCCACATAAAGCCAGATACACATTGTTGTACATGTATCTGATTTGCAGCAGCAAGAGGCCCTAGCATGTCCATCCTCTCTCTCTCTCTCTCTCTCAAATATATAAAAATATTTTAAAGTCAGCCCAGGCTAGAGTTTAGAAAAAAGGGGGGGGCAGTAGAGATGGCTCAGCAATTAAGATGCTTGTTTGCAAAGCCTGATGACCTGGGTTCAATGAACCAATACCCACGTAAAGCCAGATGCACAAAGTGGTACATCTGTCTGAAATTCATATGCAGTGGCAAGAGGCTCTAGTGTGCCCATTCTCTCTCTTCCTCTTCCTCTCTCTCCTTGCAAATAAATATTTTTTTAAAACTGTAAAAAAAATTCTTCAAAGCCAGATATGGTGACTCATACTTATAATCCCAGCACTTGGGAGGTAGATGGAGGCAGAAGGATGAGAAATTCAAGGCCATCCTCAGTTACATAGGGAATTTGAGGCCAGCCTGTACTCTAAGAGATGTTGTCTCAAAAAGCCAAAAAACAAGCCAAGCCAGGCTTGGTGGCGCACGCCTTTAATCCCAGCACTCAGGAGGCAGAGGTAGGAGAATTGCCATGAGTTCAAGGCCACCCTGAGACTACATAGTGAATTCCAGGTCAGCCTGGACTAGAGCGAGACCCTACTTCGAAAAACCAAAAAAAAACAAAACAAGCCAAGTGTGGTGGCTCATGCCTATAATTCTACCAGCTGAGGATTGAGAAGATGGGTCCAAGGTTAAAGGGGCTTGCTTATAAAACTTGCTGGACTCCTCAGTACCCATGTAAAGCCAGATATAATCCCAGCACTTGGGAGGCTGAGGCAGGACTGCCTGGGAGGCAAAATAGGATAGCTTAAGCCACAGTATAAGTTTCAGGACAGCCTCAGCTAGCGTGTGACTGCCCACACCCTTCCCCCCCCCAAAAAAAAATCCCTCAACATGGTTATTTTTACCCTTATTTAACAGAACACTTAAATTGGCTCTCACAACTAAAATGACCCCTCCCAACAACTGGGACATAATAAAGCTGAAATAGGAACAGATCTTTTTTCACTCTCCAGGCAATATACTATTTCTCCTACTTAAACAGTAATAAGGTTCTTTCCTGTGAAATTTATTTATTTATCTAGACATTGTTTCAAGACCCAAGCTGGCCTGGCCAAGGATAACGCTGAGCCTCCACCTCCCAAGTACTACTATGGCATGTATATGCAACCATATAAGGCTCATAAGAAAATACTAAAACCCTTTCATACCCTGTAGGCAAGAGCCATGTAAATATACGATTACAGTCAAGATTGTAGGGACTAGAGAGATGGCTCAACAGTTAAAGGCACTTGCTTGCGAAGCCTGATAGTCTGGATTCAATTTCCCAATACCTATGTAAAGCCAGGTGCACAAGGTGGCACATGCGTCTGAAGTTAGTTTGCAGTGAAAAGAGGCCCTGGCGTACCCATATCCTTTCTTTTTCTCGCTCTCTGCTTGCAAATAAATAGTATATTTAAGGTTATGTTTAAATTTTTCTAGTCATTTCCTTGAGTTTTTCACAAACTTTATCACAGATAAAAAGAACTTAGCATCACTGATGAACAATTCTGAAGCTAAGATGTGATCAAAACAGCTTTCTAAAATGTCACCATTATAAATTATAATTTTATAATAAATTATAAATTCACACTTGTGATCCACATACCTGATTCTCCATTTCTGGCAAGACAGCACTATTCATCTGTTCTCCCTTTTTGCCTTTCAATAACCGGTTGAGGTCCTGATAAATGTCTTTTGTGGAAAAGTCAGCTCTTTTTCTTTCTGTGATTAGAATTCCTCCTCTCTGTATAACCTGTTTTATAAGAAATATTTCAAAGTATAAGAAAAGCAATGAGAGGGCTGGAGAGATGGCTCAGCGGGTAAGGCACTTGCCTCCAGTGCCTAAAACCCCGGGGTTCAATTCCCCAGGACCCACATAAGCCAGACCCACAACGTGGTGGCCCTGGTGTATTCTCTGTCTTCTCTCTCTCTCTCTGTATCTCTCTGCTTGAAAATGAATAAAATATTTTTAAAAAAAGAAAAGCAATGAGAAAGAAGTTTATAATAATATTATAAAGTGACTACAGTTTAACAGACTACTAATCCACATCAAATATTTATACAATGTTCAAGATTTCACATATATAAACTACAGACCCTTACTGAGCATGGTAGTGTGTCTTTAATTCTAGTACTCAGGAGGCTAAGGCAGGATAGCAAACTAGCGACCAGTATGAGCTATAGAATAGTGAAACCCTGTGTCAAAAAGGGGAGCTGGGACTATAGGTCAGTGATAGAGAACTTTCATGCATGTGATATCCCAGTACAGCCTGAAAGGGGAAAATAGCCGGGCAGGTTGCAAACACTTATAATACAGAGGCAGAGGACTACTGTGAGTCCAAAGTCAGCCTGAGCTACAGTGAGACCCTGCCTCAAAAAATTTCAGAAACAGGGCTAGGGAAAATGGCTCAGTGGCTAAAAGTTCTTGTTTACAAGCCTATCATCCTAAATTCCATCCTTTTCAGTGCCCATATACAACCAGATGCAAAATGTCACATGTCTGTAACCCTAACATGACTATAGCAATGAGAGGTGAAGCCAAAAGAATTGGAAGTTTTCAAACAATAGTAGAAAAGCTGGTGGACACCCTGACTCAAAAAAGAAAATCCAGGGCTGGAGAGATGGCTCAGGAGCTAAAAACACTTGCTTGCAAATAATCCAGCACCCACATATGCACAAAGTGGCACAAGTGTCTAGAGTTCATTTGCAGCAGCAAGAGGCCTTAGAACAACCTCCCTCCCTCTCTCTGTTAAATAAATAAAAATATCACTTTTTTTAAAAAAAGAGAAAGTCCAAAAGATGGGAAAATGACTCAGCAGGTAAATATGCTTTCCCACAAAAACTGCTGGTTCAATTTAAGCTGGACACCAAAAAAGGTAGCATGTCTGGTGTTCATCGATAGCAGCAAGAGGCCCTGGTGTACTTACACACACACACACACACACACACACACACGTGTACACAAATGTAAAAAATTTAAAGAAAATTAATTAACTGATTAATAAGAATCCTAGGGGTACTTTACCATGCTCACGACCACCCGACACCACCCCAAACAAAATAATTTGTAACAAAATAATCCTAAAACTAGAGAAATGTTTAAGCAGTTATGAATAGTTGCCATTTAAGCATGGGGTTTGACTCCAAACTTTTTTTATTTTTTTTTGGTTTTTCGAGGTAGGGTCTCACTCTAGTCCAGGCTGACCTGGAATTCACTATGTAGTCTCAGGGTGGCCTTGAACTCACAGAGATCCTCCTACCTCTGCCTCCCGAGTGCTGGGATTAAAGGCGTGTGCCACCACGCCCGGCTCCAAACTTTTTAAAGTAAAAAGTTGAGCATGACTTTGGAGTTTATAACCCAGTGAGGCTCAGTGACAAGACAGCAGCCCTGGTTGAGTGAGAGACTTTGTCTCAAGGAAATATGCAAATGAGCAAGAGGACACTCAAGCTCTCCTCTGACCTTTACATACACATACATGGGGTGCTTACATCTACACACGCATATATACATCTTACACTACAAACTCTATATGGAAAAATAAAAAGAAATCCTAAAAGCTATGTCATTTATTTTATAAATATTTATTGTAATTATTCTTTTGGAGTGAAAGAAAAGAAAGGACAAAGAGAAAATATCTAATGTAGAGAAAGTCTTACAAAGAAACATCTTGCTTTGACCTCTTCTTAAAGAAATCAAAATTCTTTCAAAGATAACATTAATTAAGACAGTCCTAAAAATATTTTAATTGGCTTTTAAAATAACTTTTAAGGACTGGAGGGGTTGCACAATGGTTAAGGCGCTTGCCTGCAAAGCTTAACAACCCAAGTTCAATTCCCCAATACCCACATAAAGTCAGATGCACAAAGTGGCACATGCATCTAGAGTCCATATGTAGTGGCTAGAGGCCCTGGCATGCCCATTCTCTCTCTGTGTCTCTCTTCTATCTCTCTCTGCTTGCAAATAAATAAATAAAAGTATTTAAAATAAAATAACTTTTGAGTTGGGGAGAGGATTCAGTGGATAAACTGATCACTGCTCAAACCTGAGTACCTGAGTTTGATTCCTAAACCCCACATAAAAACCCAGAAGCAGCTGTGGTGGGCTTCTATAATCCTACCACACTGACAGTGAGATGGGAGGTGGAGTCAGGAGAATTTCCCAAAGTTTGAAGCAAGCACAGCAAAGAACAGCACAGCAAGAAAGACCCAGGAAGTGAGGCCTTTCCTTAAATGAGGTAGAAAGACAAGGACTGACCTGAAAGTTGCCCTTTGACCTCCACACATGAACACATACACATACACACAAAAATAAAAAATATACATTTTTTTCCATTAATTAATTGCCATGTTAGTTAAAAAGCCGTTTCCAGGCTTGGATTCTCCATCACTAGACTGGATTCCCTTACCTGCTTCAGCTTCCCCATGTCTCCAGCAGTCTCTCCTCCTGGTAAAACACATTCCTTTGGGCCAATTTGAACCAGAAGAGCCTCAAGATTGGAGAACTGATCATTATCAGGGAACTCACACAATCCTAGCTTTCTCTGTATGGAATCAACATACCCAACTCCAACCTGCCTTTGACCATCAACTATGGACATTTTAATGCCCACAACACCAATGGAAGATGACATGTCACTATTAGCAAAGAGAATGTCTTCAAACTGAGAGAGATTGCCAGGAGAAGCCTAAGGGGGAAAAAAAAAAAGAAATTGTGAGACATAGTAAAATTTAGTAGAAACAATAATTCATTCTTGCTGAATTTTGTCTTGTTGGTGATAGTGAGACACACTTCACTTGTACCTCAGGTGGCCTAGAACTCCCTATGTAGTTCAGGATGATCAGGAATTTGTGTTCCTACTACCTTAGCTTCCTGAATTCTGGAATCACTGAAGTATAACATCAAGTCCAGCTCCAACTGTTATCATAACGCTAGGGCACATCTAAAATGAATTCTGACTGGGTGTATGCATTTAATCCTAACCCTCAGGAGGCAGAAGTAGGAAGATGGAAGTGAGTGTGAGGCCACCCTAAGACTACATAGTGAATTCCAGGTCAGCCTAGGCTAGAATGAGACCCTACCTCAAAAAAAAAAAAAAAAGAATTCTGGGATAGAGATAGCTCAGTGGTTTAAAGGCACTTGCCTGCAAAAGTCTGATGGCTTCGGTTCAATTTCCCAGTACCCCCATAAAACCAAAACCAGATGCATTAAATAAATAGCACATGTGTCTGGAGTTCATTTGTAGAGGTGGGAGGCCCTTGAAACACCTATGCTCAGTCTCTCTCTTCTCTCTCTCCCTCCCTCCCTCCCTCTCTCTCTCTCTCCCTCCCTCCCTCCCTCCCTCTCTCTCCCTCTCTCAAATAAATTACTTTAAAATGGCCAGGCGTGGTGTGCACGCCTTTAATCCCAGCACTCGGGAGGCAGAGGTAGGAGGATCTCTGTGAGTTCAAGGCCACCCTGAGACTACATAGTGAATTCCAGGTCAGCCTGGGCTAGAGTGAGACCCTACCTCGGAAAAAAAAAAAAAAACTTTAAAATGAATTTTGCCAGATGTGATTTTAATTTTATTTAGTAATTTATTTCCAAAGAGAGAGAGAATCGGTGCACCAGGGCTTCTAGCCCCTGCAAATGAACTCCAGGTACATGTGCACCTTTGTGCATCTGGCTTTATGTGGGTACTGGGGAACTAAACTTGGGTCATTAGGCTTTGCAGGCACTCCAGCACTTGGGAGGCAGAGGTAGGAGGATTGCTGTGAGTTCAAGGCCACCCTGAGACTACAGAGTGAATTCCAGGTCAGCCTGGGCTAGAGTGAGACCCTACCTCAAAAAACCAAAAAAAAAAAAAAAAAAAAAAAACAAAATCAAAGGGGAGAAAAATATTCAGGCATGGTAATGCCTATAATCCCACAAACTCAAGAAGGCTGAAGGAAGAAGGCTGCAATAAATTCAAGGCCCGCCTGAGCTCCAATAAGAAACTAGCAACAACAACAACAAAAAAGGCTGGGTGTGGTGGTGCACGCCTTTAATCCCAGCTCTCGGGAGGCAGAGGTAGGAGGATCACCATGAGTTCAAGGCCAGCCTGAGACTACATAGTGAATTCCAGGTCAGCCTGGACTAAAGTGAGACCCTACCTCGAAAAACAAAAAAAACAAACAAACAAAAAAAAAAACAACAACAAAAAAAAATTAAGTAATAATGAAATATTGAGGACTATAAAGATGATATGATATATTTCTAAAAGAATAAAATGGCCGGGCATGGTGGCGCACACCTTTAATCCCAGCACTCAGGAGGCAGAGGTAGGAGGATCTCCGTGAGTTCAAGGCCACCCTGAGACTACATAGTGAATTCCAGGTCAGTGTGGACTAGAGCGAGACCCTACCTTGAAAAACCCAAAAAAAAAAAATAATAATAATAATAATAATAGTAATAAAAAGGCCAGGTGTGGTGTTCATAATTGTAGTCCCAGCACCGTGGAGGCTAAGGTGGAATGATTAGAAGTTTGAGGCCAGCCTGAGCTGTCTCAAAAACAATTAAATGAAATCTGTTTAATTGTAACATTTACCTTTATGCTCAGCTTATTATCCAATTATGTTTTATGAACAATGACAAGGCTCATTGTATTCAAAATCATCACATAAAACCTATTGAATCCGGGCGTGGTGGTGCATGCCTTTAATCCCAGCCCTCGGGAGGCAGAGGTAGGAGGATTGCTGTGAGTTCAAGGCGACCCTGAGACTACACAGTGAATTCCAGGTCAGCCTGGACTAGAGTGAAACCCTACCTCGAAAAACAAACAAACAAACAAAAAAACCTATTGAATTTTTAAATCGTGATTAAACTGTAACATTTTAAAAACCACATGCTAAATTATATTGGAGTTTCCGAAGAATTTTACTATCATAAGTTGATTAAAACATTGAAACACACAACTCGGTGCTTGACTGCAAAGCATGCAGGCCTGGGTTTGATTTCCCAGCATACACATCAAGCCCAGGTCCTGTTCATCTGCAGTGTTACAGGAGGCCCTGGTGTGCTCATTTTCACTGTCTCTCAAATAAAATAAATTAAAAGGTTTAAGCACACACATACACAGTTGAATTCTGCACATTCTTCCTACTCTTAAAATAAGCAGAGCCCAGGCTTACCACAGGATCACTTGTGATGCTGTCTGGCCAGAAGCTCCACAGACCTCCCTCCAGAGTCCCCTGCCCTGGGAGAATGTCAATACTTGAACAGTCCATGTGAGTCAGGAGAAAATGGGGTAAGGCAGCAAAAGCAGCAGTGCCACTAGAGGGAGCCTCTAGCAGTAAGAAAACAACAAAACCCTTGGCGTCTAACTGGACAGGTCAACAAAACTCAGACTGGCCACGTTTTCCTCTGCAGAGGTGATTTAAGGTATCTGGCTTGCCACAAAGGTTGTCTTTTTAACCAGACATATTCTAGCTAAGGGACATCCAAACAAAAAATGTGAGGCCAGCTTAATAGAAATTAAACTTTTGACAAGGGAACTGTTTCCACCATATTGATACTTTTGGTCATGCAGCTAGCTGTAGAGCTTGCAACTTATTAGCAGCAGCTACCAAATGCCAAATGAAGGAAAAATATTGGTTTTTGGCTTTCTTTTTCCTTCCAAATTTTAATGTTATGGAATAATTTGAACCTTTAAATAAAAACTTGTTTTCAGAAAAAAATATGAAGGTAGGTGTGGTGGCATACACATTTAAATTCAGGCACTATGGCAAGAGAGGTAGGAGAATCCCTTTGAGTTTGAGGCCAGCCTGAGCTAGAGTGAGACCCTACCCTAGGGGGGAAAAATAGTTGGAGATGTAATTCAGTTGGTAGAGCAGTTGCCTAGCAGACAGGAAGTCCTGAGTTTGGTCCTCAGCACTGTATAAAACCAACTTTAGTGGTATACAACTATAATCCTAGAAGTTAGGAGGTAGAAGAGGGCCAGAAGTTCAAGGTTATCCTGCCTCCAAAAAGTGTAAATTTAAAAAGCGATAGACCAGAAATGGTAGCTCACGCCTTTAATCCCAGAACTTGGGAGGCAGAGGTAGAAGGATTGCAATGAGTTTGAGATCAGCCTGAGACTACATGGAATTCCAGGTCAACCTGGGCTAGAATGAGATCCTACCTCAAAAAGTCAAAGGGGGGGTGGATAATTGGGGGAGATGCCTGAGCAGTTAAAGGCACTTGCTTGCGAAGCTTGCTGGCTCAGGTTCACTTCCCAGTACCCATGTAAAGTCAGGTTCATAAAGTTGCACATGTGTCTAGGGTTCTTTTGTAGAGCAAAAGGTGTACCCATAATTTCTGCCTGCAAATAAAAATTGTTTAAAAAGTAAGATAATTACCTTAAATGCCAAATACCAATCATTCTCCTTGGATGCCTTACTTCCAGCTTTATTCTTATAAACTTCAACTCTATACTGGCGAACCAGAAGGAGATCTTTTACAAAAGACTCAAAATTCATTTTACTAAGCACAACAGTCTGCAGTGTCTTCGCTCCTAAAAACAAAAATAAAAATAAAAAAATGTTGAGCCCCCATTCAGAACCTATAAATGACTCAATTTGGGTCACAGTGTGGCTTTATCCCCTCCTGCCTTCTAATGAGTTAGGGCTCTCTGTATTCTTTTCTTCTCTCAATCTAATAAATTCTCTCTAAACCTCAAAAACAAATTTGTTTTTGATTTGGGGTAGTTAAGTGTTCAAGCACCTAATATAAATCTTCCCAACCTACAGTATTCTGTCAGTAATTCAATTTATCAATAAACTGTTTATACCAAGTACCTATCATAGGTCCCAGGGATAAAAGATGAAGGGTACAGAATGTTGAATATGCATAGCCCCTGCTCCTGTGGTGCCTACACATCAAAATAAAAAATTCTTCCAGATAATTATAGATAAACCAGCCTTTAATCCCAGCACTAGGGAGGCAGAGGTAGAAAGACTGCTGTGAGTTCAAGGCCAGCCTGGGACTAGTGTGAAACCCTACCTCTGAAAAACTAAAAAGAGAAGTAGAGCTGGGAGATGACTGTAGACACTTGTTTGCAGAGCCTGCCTGCCCAGGTTTACTTCCCTAGCGTCCAAGTAAAGTCAGATGTGTAACTTAAAGGTCCTGGCACACCCACATCTTCACTGTCTCACCTCCTCTCTCAAATAAATAATGTATTTAATGAGTCAATATATATTGTTGATGGCAATTTCCTCTGAATTAAAACATTCCTCCCAGAGGAAAGAGGGAGGCTCAGGAGACTCAGGAGGTAAACAAGTCTAAGAAAGCAGAAGCTAAACATACCTGGAGGGTGGGGGTGAGGTTATAGAAGCAGTAAACAATTGCTGGCAGGGAGACTACCAGCAGCCTAGATGCCTGCAAGCTCAGTGAGCTGCAGAAATGCACCTTCTGTGAGTTGCCACCTCTGCTGAAGTGATACAGCTACCTTTGTGTCATCCATACTCCTTAAGTGACCCTTACCCGTGCTCTCTAAGTAAACCACAAGAACCAGTGGTTCAACAAAACTGGATTTTGGTGTTGTGTTTTAGTCTGTCATTTATGCCCTATTTGGAGCAACCTGACATGTATTCACGTCTCCTCAGGGAAAAACTCTTCACTCAACACATACATAGCTAAACTCAACTTGTCTTCTTTATATTTTTAAAACTTTATTTCTTTTCAAGCAGAGAGAGAAGAAAGTCAGAACTGGCATGCCAGGGCTTTCAGCCACTGCCAACTCCAGATGCATATGCCACTTTGTGCATCTGGCTTTATGTGGGTAAAGGGGAATTGAACTTGGGTCCTTTGGCTCTGCAGGCAAGCCCCTAAACTGCTGAGCCATCTCTCCAACCCCTTGTCTCCTTTTTTTAAATATAATTTGTTATGCTGAAGAGATGGCTTAGCGGTTAAGGTGTTTGCCTGCAAAGCAGGACTGGAGTTCATGGGATCCTCCTACCTCTGCCTTCCGAGTGCTGGGATTAAAGGCGAGCACCACCACGTCCAGCTAGGAATCGAGAATTTAAAAACAGCCTGAAGACCATAACAAAAGAGTCTCAAAACAAAACTCTCGAAACTACACGGCAGTGTCTGTATCGCTGGGGTGCGGGGGCCTAGCTCCGACGCCGGGCCGCTCGCAGCAGGCAGACTTCCACCCGGCGCCAGCATCCCGCCCCGGCCTGGAGCCCGAGCTCGCGCCCGCCCGCCCGCCGCCCTCACCTGGCGGCCCCAGGTACTTGAGGACGCCCTGGGTCTTGAACACGTCGCGAGCAGCCAGCAGCGCGTCCTCGCCGTGCGCCGTGTAAAAGTCGCCGCGGTCGAAGAGGCGCACGGTGGCGGCCGGCTTCTCGGCCATGCTCTCATAGAAGCGCACGAAGCCGACCTCGGCCGCGCCCTCCAACTGCAGCGTCTCCTTCGGCAGCACCGCCATTTCGGAACCTCTTCTCCGCAGGGTCGAAGGAGCCGGGCGACCCCCCCCCCCGCCCCTCTCCTCTCCCCGCAGCCGCGTCCGGAAACAGCCAATCAGAATCCAGCACTGCGCCTCGGTGGGTGGGAATCCGCCGCGGCAGCCTATCGCAAGCGAACAGGGCCCAGCTTCCCGCGCACACCGGACTCTAGCTACTGCGCATGCGGACAGCTGGGTTAGAGCGCCGACCAGATGACGCGCGCACTCACCGCAGGACTGGGCGTGGTTTTCCTGGCGGCACAGCCTGGCCCCCGAGTGGGTGGGCGACTCCGGTGGGCGGAAGCCTTCCGCCAGGGTGGAGATTAGCGAGCGGAAACACGGAAGTGAAGTCACGAAGAACGTGTAAGCAAAGAACAACTAGCCTTCCTCCTCACCCCAGTCTGGTTCAATTTGTGCCCTTTTCCGCCTGCTCCGTTTTTTCAGCGAACACTTACGATTTCATGCTTAGCCTCCACACACATATAAATTTACATGCGCACACACCATGCATAAATAAGTAAATGCAATTTTAAGATTTCAGGTTAATCTCAAAGTATGACAGGATGAAAGGGGAGAAAAGTCACAACCTTGATTTTACTTACATTCTAGTGAATGGATTCAGTAAATACAGCGGGTAATCAAAATGGTGTATTACAAATGGTCACGCTTATGCCTTTGGTTCCCAACAACTCGGGAGACTGAGGTAGGAGAATCTCTGGGAATTGGGGGCCAGTCTGGACTACCGATTTGAGTTCCAGGTCAGCCTGGGCTAGAAAAAGACCCTACCACAACACACATACACCCTCTCACCTCCGATGAAGTGTTTATGTCCAAATCCAAATATGAGTGACCATAGCTTGGGAACACAGATCTAGGTTACCCCAAAGTCCCATGTTCCAACATGGTAACAGTTTCATAACATTTTTATAGTAACAGAACAAAGAAAATCATAAATCATAAGACATTTTCAGCAGGGTGTGGGTGGTTGCACAAGACCACCATGAGAGAGCACTTTGAGAGAAAAGGCTTTAATCAGAGCAAGAGACCCCGAGCAACAGGCTATCTCCCAAGTGAGGAAAGAGCCCATGAGAAAAGTCCAATCTGGCCGGGCATGGTGGCTCACGCCTTTAATCCCAGCCCTCGGGAGGCAGAGGTAGGAGGATCGCCGTGAGTTCAAGGCCACCCTGAGACTACATAGTGAGTCAGCCTGGGCTAGAGCGAGACCCTAACTCGAAAACCAAAAAAAAAAGAAGAAAGAAAAGTCCAATCTGGGTTTATAAAGGCGAGGAACTTGTCACATAGGCTTCCAGTCCCTCCAGACAGACAGACACAGCAGGCGAGGATCTACAAGGCAGGCTGTAACTCCTGTTGACACTTCTCTTGAAGCTCACCACACTGGAGGGGTGGAACGAGGTGCTGCCCAAGTTTCCACCTAACACATACCCATTAGGCAGGCAAAGGTAGGACCATTGTGAGTTCAAGGCCAGCCTGAGACTACACAGTAAATCCTGATGGTGAGTCCAGGTCAACCTGGGCTAACAAAAAAACACTTTTAGGGGCTGGAGAGATGGCGCTAATGGTTAAAGGTGTTTGCTTGCTGTGGGGAGCGTTCGTGCCATAACATGGGCAACATTTGTTTTTGAAGGTCTCTGCTCTTCCTCCTACTAATGCTAAGCTCCTATCTTCTGTGCCAAACCTTCTCTCTTAGCCTGCAGGCTTTCCTCCTAGAGATCATGACCCCTGCTGTGACCAAGTCACCTAGCAACCAGGTTGCTAATTCCTAGTAACCACCCATGCTCCCCGTTTTAAGGTGCTGCCTGCTTGTAATAAAATGAGTTTGATGGGAATCTCGACTTGCTCCACTCTCTCGGTCTCTTGTCCCACCCATTCTCACCCCTTCTCCTAGGGCCCTCGCTGTGACTGACCCGCGGGCGGTATGGACAGCTTGCAAAGCCTGATGGACTGGATTCAATTCCCTAGTATCCATAGCAAACTTGGTGGTCTCTAAGGTTACTTACAGGAAGGATTAACTAAAGGAAGTGGTCCCTCCTCTAGAGTGAGCGCTTCCTCCAGAAAGAGACAGTGTGTGTGTGTGTGTGTGTGTGTGAGAGAGAGAGAGAGAGAGAGAGAGAGAGAGAGAGAGAGAGAGAGAGAGAGAGTGAGAATATGGGTGGCCATATTCTCATTTTCTCTCTCTCTCTCTCTCTCTCTCTCTCTCTCTCTCTCTCTCTCTCTCTCTCTCTCTCTCTGCTTGGACCTGTGAAAGGGGATCAGCCTCTTATGGAACTTCCCCTGGATCTGTAACAATAAATCCCTTCCTCCTATAACTGTGCCTGGTTTGGAGGTTCATCCCAGTGGCCTGTGACTAAGACTCTGTGTAAAGGCAGATGCATAAAGTGTTTCATGGATGGAGTTCAAGAGTCCCTAACACACCTATTCATTCTCTCTCTCTCTCTCTCTCTCTCTCTCCCCTTGCAAATAATTAATTTTTTTTTGTTTTTTGTTTTTTGAGGTAGGGTCTCGCTCTAGCCCATGCTGACCTGGAATTCACTCTGTAGTCTCCGGCTGGCCTCGAACTCACGGTGATCCTCCTACCTCTGCCTCCCAAGTGCTGGGATTAAAGGCTTTCGCCACCACGCCCTACTAATAAAATTATTTTTAAAAATACTTTTTCAATCCGCTGTGCTGGCACACATCTTTAATCCCAACACTCAGGAGGTAGAGGTAGGAGGATCATTGTGAGTTCAAGGTCACACTGAGACTACATAGTGAATTCCAAGTCAGCCTGGGCTAGAGTGAGACCCTACCTCGAAAAACCAAAAAAAAAAAATAATAATTTTGCAAGCAGAGATACATGTCACTTTGCACTTCTGACTTTACATGGAAAATTGAACCCAGACTGGCAGTTTGCAAGCAAGCACCGCCAAACACTGAGGAACCACTGAACTCTCCAGCCAGCTCTGCAGATTTGTAATCTCATCAGGCCTCATTTGTAACCCTTATTACCTGAGTGACTTGAAGTCCTATTCAGGAAGTCCTTGCCAACTCTATCTTGAAGTGTTTTAGGGTACTTTTTCCTTTGTCACTTTGAGAGCTTCAGATTTTACTCTAATGTCTTTGATCCACTTGGAGTTGATTTTTGTGCAAGGTGAGAGAGAGAGATAAGGATCTATTTTCATTGTTCTGCATGTGGATATCCAGTTTTCCCAGCACCATTTGTTAGAGACTGCCTTTTCTTCAGTGAATATTTTTTGGCATTTTGGTTAAAAAAAAATCAAGTGGCTTGTATCTGGGGTTCTGAGTTCAGATGGAAATTTAATCACTTGGTTAGGTCATGGACTACCCAGAATAATCCTTTAATTCAAAAATCAATTACTAGGGGCTGGAAAGATGGCTCAGCGGTTAAGGCGTTTGCCTGCAAAGCAAAAGGACCTGAGTTTGATTCCCTAGTAACCACATAAAGCCAGATACATACACAAGGTGGTTCATGTGTGGTTGGAGGCCCTGGTGCCCTCATTCCTCTGTCCCTCTGTCTCTCTGTCTCTCTCTGTCTCTGTCTCTTCCTCCCTCCAGTAAATAAATAAAATTTAAAAATAAATAATATTTTAGAGGGCTGGAGAGATGGCTCAGAGGTTAAGGCACTTGCCTCCAGTGCCTAAGGCCCCAGGTTCAATTCCCTAGTACCCACATAAGCCAGACCCACAAGGTGGTGGCCCTGGTGCACGCTCTCTCTCTCTCTGCTTGAAAATGAATAAATAAAATATTTTTTAAAAAATAATAATATTTTAGAGCCAGGCGTGGTGGTGCATGCCTTTAATCCCAGCACTCAGGAGGCAGAGGTAGGAGTATTGCCTTGAGTTCAAAGCCATCCTGAGACTACATAGTGAATTCCAGGTCAGCCTGGACTAGAGCAAGACCCTACCTTGAAACACCAAAAAAAAAAAAATCAATTACTAGCCGGCTATGGTGGCACACGCCTTTAATCCCAGCACGAGGGAGGTATATGTATCGGGACAGTTTCAGGCAAGCTCCATAACCCTCGAGTGGGAGGTGTCTAGCTAGAGCTCAAACCTAGGTGCTAAAACTGATTGGTCAGGTATGAACCAACCACTTGTCTCTCTGGTCACCCAGGGCAGGAAATACTCACTGAACAGATAATTCTGTGTCTTCTTTCACATGGCATCCTAGAAAGGACCTCTGACTCTCTAGGGTCACCCCTGCCCCATACCACAGCCTAATGGTGGCTGTGGTGTGGGGCTGGATTTCTCTTCCACATGAACCTTTCCTTCTCATGATCTTTCCTTTTCCCGCTTATTTAGCTGAACAGCATAGATTTTGCTAAAACCTCTCCCCTCCGTGTTCTCCTAACACTGTTGGCTGGATGTGGTGGTTGGGCTGATTCCCCTGTCTCCCAAATCCTCTGGACTGACTCTTATCTAGGTGTTCACTGCATGTGCCCAGTTCCTGTTACAGTAGGAGGATTGCCGAGAGTTCCCTGAGACTATATAATGAATCCTGGGTCAGCCTGGACTAGAGTGAGACCCTACCTGGAAAAAACCGAAACAAAAATCAACTAATTAGGGATATTTGCATCTGCAACTTGTTTCCCATATAATGTAACAATCCTGGAAGTGATAGTGATGTGGGAATTTTGGGGTTCAGGGGTATCCCCCAGGTTTATAAATCCCAAATTTCAGGGTTTTTCCTAATCTTTAAAGGAAAATAATAAAGAGGGAACCAAGAAGGAGAAATTATGAATTATTGAGTTTGAGGAGAAATCGCAATTTGTGGAGTATATTTAAAGGGACTTGGGACTGGGAAAGGAAGATTGGAACATTTCCATGTGGGAAACATTTCAGAAAAGTAGAAGTTAATAAGAAATTGAAGCTTAGAACCCTTGAGAGCTAGAAAAACTGAGGTTTACAAAATGAAGTTCAGAAGGGGTTGCAAACACGTGGAAAGCCAAATCAACTGTGATTTAGAAAGTGGAATTAGAATGGAGCTGGGGATCACGTGGAAAGCCAAAGCAACTGGGGCTTAGGTGAGGTTCAAAAGAGGCTGCAAACATGAGAGTGCCCATGTGGCAGATCCCGGGTGGCAATCGCACATAGTAAATTCAGAGACCTTGAAACAGAGTGGAGAGATTGAGATTAAAGAGGGTAACACACTGGGCACAATGGGTGAACACCCGGGGCTTTACAGCTGCATTTCTCCCAGAGTTCGCGTCTCAAAATGCCAAAGAATTGGACAATTTCGACAGAAAGCATTTTCTTATCACACACGTTTATTCTAAATAAGAGTCAGTTCAGAGGATTTGGGAAAGAGATAGGGGAAACAGCCCAACCACCGTGTCCAGCCACCAGTGTGTGTGTGTGGGGGGAAACGACAAAGTTTTAACAGAATCTATGTTGTTCAGCTAAACAAGCAGGAAAAGGAAAGATCATGAGAAGGAAAGGTGGAAGAGAAATCCAGCCCCTCACCACAGCCAGGCTGTGGTGTGGGGTTGGGGAGAACTTACTGGTTTCTGGAGAATCAGAAGTCCTTCTAGGATGCCATGTGGAAGAAGAGACAGAATTATCTGGTCAGTGAGTATTTCCTGCCCTGGGTGGGCAAGGAGACTGGTGGTTGGTTCATACCTGACCTATCAGTTTTAGTGCCTACGTCTGAACTCTAGCTAGACACCTCCCATTCAAGGGGAGAGTATCTATGGAGCTTGCCTGAAACTGTCACAAGCTCAAGGGGATAAATGGGGGGGGGGGAGGAGACAGCCCACAAGTCTGATACAGAGTGAGAATCCACACATGACAAGTTAGAGACCTATCAGACAGAGTAGAGAAACCAGAATTAAAGACATTAAAAAATAGGGTTAAATCTTCCTTCCCCACCCTGCCAGGAGGTGGGGCTGGGAACACAGACTCAGTGGGGGAAGCTCAGGCCACACCAGATGCAGAGGATCTCAGGGAGAGAGGATCTGATTTGTTATTAGATCTGGAGGATGAATCATAGTGTCCACCTGTATCTGGGTAGGGCTGGGATCAGATCAGTCAGTTCTAATACAAGTTAGGAGTGTTCATTCTTATGTCATGAGAAATCTGATGTTCAGCCTCTTCTGGTCTCTGGGCCTCTAACCCTAGCTGGGACCTGCCTAGCTTTCTCTATTCTGTCTCAATAGTACTTCATATTCACAAGTCCTGCTACTCAATGGGATGGAACAGAGGTAAGAAATCTGGGAGTCACTCTGAAATTCAGTGTACTATACAAGGGTTAAATTCATGGGTAAGGCCAGGCGTGGTGGTTCACACCTTTTAATCCCAGCACTCCGGAGGCAGAGGTAGGAGGATCACCATGAGTTCAAGACCACCCTGAGACTACATAGTGAATTCCAGGTCAGCTGGGGCTACAGCCAGACCCTACCAAGATTAACAACAAAATCATGGGTAAAGCTGGCCATGGTGGAGAATGCCTTTAATCCCAGCATTCAGGAGAGAACTTGGTCTCAAAAAATAAATAGGAGGCTGGAGAGATGGCTCAGTGGTTAAGGCAGTTGCCTCCAGTGCCTAAAGCCCCTGGGTTCAATTCCCCAGGACCCACATAAGCCAGACCCACAAGGTGGTGGCCCTGATGTGCTCTCTCTCTCTCTCTATCTGTGCTTAAATATGAATATTTTTTTTTAATTTTTTTTAGGATGAATAAATATTTTTAATAAATCATCTGGATTTCATTTGTGTTCATTTGTGGTGGCTGATGGCCCTGGCATGCCCATTCTGTCTCTACCTCTCTGCTTGCAAATAAATAAAATATATACATACATGCATAAACACACATCTAAAAAATATAAACTTGGTTTCCTTTTTTTTTTTTTTTTTGAGGCAGGGTCTCACTCTATACCAGGCTGATCTGAAACTCAGTGTGTAGGCCTGACTGGCCTCAAACTCATGGCAATCCTATTTTAGCCTGCAGAGTACTAGGATTATAGGTATGAGTTATCAGACCTGGCTCCTTATACTCTGTTTTCAAAAGTTCTTAACTGTTGTCAAAGGCTGAGGCTCAGTTGGTAGAATGTCTGCCTAGCACTCTTCCAGCACTGCATAAACCAAGTGCTGTGACACAGGCTTGCACTGGGACTATAGGGGCAGGAAGTTTAGGCTTTCAAGGTCATTGAAACCAGCCTAGGCTACATAAGATCCTCTGTCAAAAAGCCTGGCATGTTGGTACATACCTTTAATCCCAGGACTTGGAAGGATTGCCATGAGTTCGAGGCCAGCCTGTGAATTCTAGGTCAACCTGGGCTAGAGTGAGACCCTAACTCAAAAATCCAAAAAAAATTTTTAAAAAGCAGACTGGGAATGTACTTATCTTAGTATGCTGGTGCTGCCCATGATTTGCTCCCTAGTACAAAAAAAATTGAGGTTCTTTTAACTGGACATGTACTTGCAACACACTGATAAACTGGAATATTGAATACTGCTCTAACTTAGCCAGGTTTTTTGTTTCGTTTTTCGAGATAGCGTCTCACTCTAGCCCAGGCTGACCTAGAATTCACTATGTAGTTTCTCAGGGTGGCCTTGAACTCACAGTGATCCTCCTACCTCTGCCTCCCAAGTGCTGGGATTAAAGGCGTGTGCCACCATGCCCGGCTTCAGCCAGATTTTTGATTCACAACACTATCCATTAATTATGCCTCGAGGTGTTGTGCCAGAATGCCAATTTTTGTCTAAAAATCAGATTACTTGCACGGCTGTTCTATGAAATTCTGTATTATAGGTTGTTTTATGCAAACCTCTACTTTGTGGATAGCTTTTATAGGGGTGAGCCATTACCCATGGTTCACCAGGTTTTTGGTTTTTTTGATGAGGCAAGGTCTTACTCTACTCCAGACTAAACTGGAACTCATTCTGTATCATCACAGGCTGGTTTCAAAATCATGCCCATCCTCTGAAGTGCTGGGATTACAGGCATGAGCCACCATGCCAGTCTTTTGTTTTAGAAGTAGTGTCACACAGTTCAGACTGCATTGCAACTAAATATGTAGCCAAGGCAAACTTTGAATTCCTGATCCTCCTTCCATATTCCAAATGCTGGGATTATAGATGAGAGCTACCACACCTGATATTGCCAAAGCATTTTAAAAGTTCTTTGTCTGGGGCTGAAGAGATGACTCAGTAGTCAAAAGCACTTGCTTGCAAAGCTCGCCAGCCTGGGGTTCAATTCTCCAGGGCTCATGTAAAGCCAGATGCACAAAGTAGTGCACATGTTTGGAGTTTGTTTGCAGTGCAAGAGACCCTGAGGCATCAATGCTCACTCATGCTTGCTCTTCTCTCTCAGCAATAGATAAAATGTCTTATACTACAAAATGTGATACAAAGAAAGTAGGAAGGTTTACAAATGTTTATTTCATTTAAAAAAGTTTCTATGTACAAGATTCAAGATATATAGATAGGCAGCTATCAATCACAATTGAGATTGATCATTGATACTCTACTATGGAAGTATATTTAACAAACACTTCAATATTAAGCATAAATTAACTATGCAGTCTTAGTTCTAGGTTTTGTATTAGACAAGACACTTGTCAAATTTTAAGATTGTAATACCAATTTCAAGCTGGTCATATTTGTGAGTACAAGTTTCACTATGGCAAATAGTAACTAACAAAACAACTCTTCAAAAAGGTCTTCTCTTTTGTCCCATGTTCACACACGTGCAATCTGAGTTCATTTTTAATTCCCCTTCTTGTAGTTAATCTTCAAATTATAGTAGTTATGCATTAAGTTGCCTATGCATCTCCCCCATCTCCTTTATCTGAAACAGAAGGGGGAAAAGCATACAACAAAATTTAAAATAATGTTCAATGTTTTGTTCATTCAGCAAATGGTTTCTTAAATGTTATAAAGAGTAAGGCAAGATGATTCCAGTCCACATTTAGAAGATTCATTAAAATAAAAAAAGAGAAAGTTGGGCTGGGGATATGGTTCAGCAGTTAAAGGTGCTTGCTTCAAAGCCTGCTGGCCTGGGGGTTTGATTCCCCAGTACCCATGCCAGATGCATTTATCTGGAGTGTTTACCCTGTCTCCTCAAAAGATGAAAATTTAAAAAGAAAGGCAAGAAAAGAGAGATAGGAAGCTATATTACAAGGAAACAACACACTGAGTCCATGACCCAAGCTTTGGAGGAAAGAAGCAAGATCTTTTATAGATTGTACTAAATGAATATAAATTGTATAGCTAGGAAGAAGCGATTCATTTTATAGTATCAATTTTCATTTTACAGGTAAAGAAAGTGAAGTTCAGAATTCAGTGACATCCCAAGGTCACAGTTAGTTCAGGCAAATGATACAATGACAATGATAAATACTTTGGAAAAGTCACTATGGAGTAAGAATAGGACCAACACTTGACACAAATTACATTAGTCCTTACACTAGGTCTATACTTTCCCTTTTACAAATGAAGAAACATAGAGATTTGAAGTTCTATTGATTATGATAAGTGGTCAAACCCAAGTATGTATCTTTCTTAACTATCCTACTGCATCATCATCATCACCACTTTCATCATCCTGCCTATTTGTTACATTTCAGTTCAAGGAGCCTAGACCTGTGGTCACCAAGCCAGATAAGCCAGATTGATTACCGAACACACAGAAGTGTTGGAACTTTCTGGCCCTATTATACATTAGACAAGGTCTCATGTAGCCTAGGCTGGTCTCTAAATCATTATGTACATGGGACAGGCCTAGAACTCTCGATCCTTTTACCTCTCCCTCCCAACTGCCAAAACTACAGAAATGGGCCACTATTATTCGTTAACGGTTCTATTTTTTGGTATTTTTCAGTAAGTGACATATACAACTACAAACAGGTATATTGGAATTTGTGACTACACAAAAAGGTAATTGACAGAGTTTGTGGACAAATGTGTTCATTTCTAATTCCAAGTAACTACAGCACTAACAAACTCTGATTTTACCAACATGAACAACTATCAATATGAAACAGATTTGCTATGACAAATGTTAAAACATTATAAACAGGTAGAACAAGGCATTGAGTCATCAAATTAAAAAGGTTCCTCTGAATGTGGACCCTGAAATCACAAGCTTTCCACTCCTTCTTCTACAAATGCAACATAAGGTGGCCTGCTATAAATCCCAGCATTAGTCAAGAACCCATTCTAAGATTGTCCCTAAGGTCTATAGTGTAAAGGACTTCAATGTAACATTAACTCCGTAGCTGTTCAGGGAACATACATATTTACCTCAGCCTTTTCATACTTTGCTGTTTTCTTCCGTCTAGAAATAACCTGAATGGAAAAAAAATAAGATTAATATTTTGTAACTGCAACATAAAGATATGGTCAATAATGATATATGTTTTTTATTTTTTTTCAAAATGAGGTGGGGAAATGGCTCAGTGGTTAAAGCGCTTGCCTACAAAACTTGACAGCCTGGGTTCTATTCCCCAGTACCCATGTAAAGCCAGATGCAAAGTGGCACATGCATCTGGAGTTTATTTGCAGTGCCCATTCTCTCTCCGTGTGTCTCTCCCTCTCTCCTTGTAAATAAATAAATAAATAAATAAATAAATAAATAAATAAATATCATGTTTAAAAATAAGTCAGACGTGGTGGTTTATGCCTTTTAATTAAAAAAATTATTTATTTATTTGCAGGCAGAGAGAGAAGAGACAGATAAGGGAGCTGGAGAGATGGCTTAGCAGTTATGGCATTTGCCTGCAAAGCAGGACTTGAGTTTGATTCCCGTACCCAAGTAAAGCCAGATGCACAAGGTGGCACATGTGTCTGGAGTTCCTTTGCAGTGTCTGGAAGCCCTGGTGAGCCCATTCTCCCTCTCGTCTCCCTCTCGTCTCCCTCCCTCTCTCTCTCAATAAATAAATAAATAAATAAATAAATAAATAAATAAATAAATAAATAAATAAATAAATAAATAAATAGAGACAAGAGAGAATGGGCACACTAGGGCTTCCAGCCGCTGCAAATAAGCTCCAAGATGCATGCACCACTTTGTGTATCTGGCTTTATGTGGGTACTGGCCAATCAAACTCAGGTATCATTAGGCTTTGAAGGCAAGCACCTTAATCATTTAGCAATCTCTCCAATACAGACATATATGCTTTTAATGTATATAATTAATTCTAACCTGAATAAAAAATACATACTTATTTTTTAAAAAATATGTATTTTTTAATTTATTTGAGAGAGAAAAAGACACACACAGAGAATAGGCACGTTAGGGCCTCCAGCCACTACAAAGGAACTCCAGATGCATGTGTCACCTTGTGCATCTGGCTTTACATGGGTACTGGAGAATTGAACTCAGGGCCTTCTGGTTTGTAGGCAACTAACCGCTAAGCTATCTCTCCAGCCCAAACATTTATTAAACTAAGATTTCACTACTAAACATTAAAAAAATAGTCTAGCACAAACAGTGAAACAAATTAAAAAACTATCTCAAAAAAATAATGAATAGTCTATTTTTTTTGAGACCGGGTCTCACTGAAGCCCATGCTGAGCTGGAACTCACTCTGTAGCCCAGGTTGTCCTCAAACTCATAGTGATCTTCCTACCTCAGCCTCCCAAGTTCTGGAATTTTAGGTGTGAGCTACCACGCCTGGCTTATGAATAGCATGCATTCTTCTTTTACCATACATTTAATATAAACATGTAAACATATGTATCTAAGTTTGGGAATCTGAAAACAGGGTCATATAATACTAGTTTGTAGAACACCCTGTATCAATACCACAGGAATGTTCCAGACAAAAAGTTCTCCACTGAATTCATACAAAATACCCATAGTTTTGATAAAAATTCACTCTTTTAAGCAAAGCTGCAAGGCAGAACCTTGAATGTGCTCTTTTTTTTTTAAGTATTTTTATTTATTTGCAAGGAGAGAGAGAATATATAGGTACACCAGGGCCTATTGCCACTACAAATGAATTTCAGCCACTTTGTTCATCTGGCTGTACTTGGATCCTGGAGAATTGAACCCAGGCTGCCAGGCCTTACAAGCAAGTGCCTCAACCACTGAATAATCTCTCCAGCCCTTGAATGTGCTTTCTTACTGTACTTGCATTACATTTCTATAGGACAATTAGATTTCTAGAACTTTCATGTTTATTTGGAAATTGAAGTTTCTCTTCTGTAAACTGTCCATATTAATTGCCAAGCTTTTTGTTTTTTCGGGGGGTGTCTTTAAGGTAGGGTTCACCCTAGCCAGGGCTGACCTGGAACCTACTTATGTAGTCTCAGGCTGGCCTCAAACTCATGGTGATCCTCCTACCTGTGTCCCCCAGTGCTGGGATAAAAGGCGTACACCACTCCACTGGGCTGCTTTTGGAGTTTTGCTGTGGCTTTAAGACAGGGTTTTTGCTCAACAATTAGAGATGCTTGCTTGTAAAGCCTGATGACCTAGGGTTGATTTCCCAGTACGTACATAAATCCAGATACATACACATAGTGGCACATGCATCTGGAGTTGGTTTGCAGTGGCAGGAGGCCCTGATGCACCCATTCCCTCTCTTTCACACTCCCTCACTGCCCTACCATTTTCTCATTGATGTACATTTTTTTCTTTTTCTTTTTCTTTTTTGATAACTTTTTCTCGGTGGGCATTTTTGTTGTTTCCAGTTTTGTCAATGACTCAGGTTTGATTTCCTAGTACCCACGGAAAGTCAGATGTACAAAGCTGTACATGCGTCGGGAGTTGGTTTGCAGTGGATAGAGGCCCTGGCTCCTCACTAACTCGATGTCTCTCTCTCTCTCTCTCTCTTTTTTTTTTTTTTGGTTTTTCGAGGTAGGGTCTCGCTCTAGTCCAGGCTGACCTGGAATTCACTATGTAGTCTCAGAGTGGCCTTGAACTCACGGCAATACTCCTACCTCTGCCTCCCGAGTGCAGGGATTAAAGGTGTGCGCCACCACACCCGGCTCTCTCTCTTCTTATGAATAAATATTTTTTAAAAATAGGACTCTGAGCCGGGCGTGGTGGCGCACGCCTTTAATCCCAGCACTCGGGAGGCAGAGGTAGGAGGATTGCCATGAGTTCAAGGCCACCCTGAGACTACAGAGTGAATTCCAGGTCAGCCTGGGCTAGAGCGAGACACTACCTCGAAAAACCAAAAAAAAAAAAAAAAAAAAAAACGGACTCTGATATATAGCCTAGGTTAGCTTTGAACTCATGATCCTCCTGTTTCCTTAGTGTTGTTATGATAGGTGCATGCCCTAATGTCTAGCTCTGTTGCCATTTTCTTTTAGGTTTCTTCATCAACTTTGTAATAACCCTTTATACATAATACATAATTTGTTTTTATTGTATTTATCATGAATAAATTCCCTAGCTTACTGGTATTTTTCACTTTATCTTATCTTTGTCATAAAAAATGTTAATTTTAGCTGGAGAGATGGCTCCGAGGTTAAGGCGCTTGCATGCAAAGCTTAAGGACCTGTGTTCATTTCCCCAGTACCCATCTGGCAAGAGGCCCTGGCACACCCATTCTCTCTCTCAAATAAATAAATATACTTTAAAAATGTTAATTTATTTTGATTTTTGGAAAACAGGTCTATGTAGCCCAGGCTGGTCTCAAATTCTCAAATCTCCTGTCTCTTGAGTGTTGGGATTACAGGTATATCCACCATGCCCAGATCACAATGTTGAAATGTTTACTTTGGTTTAGGCACAGTGACACATGCCTACAGCTCCAGCAAAGTGGAAAGATCACTTGAACCCAGGAACGAGGAGTGACACAATTTTGGGTGAATTCTCATCTCAAAGAACAACACATAAAGCTGGGCATGGTGGCGCATGCCTTTAATCCCAGCACTCGGGAGACAAAGGTAGGAGAATCGCTATAAGTTCAAGGCAACCCTGAGACTACAGAGTGAATTCCAGGTCAGCCTGGACTAGAGCGAGACCCTACTTCAGAAAAAAACAAAAAAACAAACAAACAAACAAAACATATGCCTTGCTTGGAATCCCAGCATGGGCAACATAGTGAGTTCAGAGTCAATACCTGGTGTATATTTGCTTTTCTTTATTTAGAATTGTTACTACACATTTATTACTTTTAACTCTTTTCTATGCTGGCTTACGGTCTGTGTACTGGGGCCTGGAATACAGCCCAGTTAAGAGTGCTTATCTGTAGCGCATAAGGCTCCACAGAAAGTTGGAGGGGTGTTGAGTTGTTCCTCCTATTACATGTTTTGGAAGTCAGGTATTTTGCAGTAATCCTGGAAGGAACATTGAATTCTTTGCAGTTGGAAGGAGAACTCAAGGATATTTGCTGCTTGCAGGCAATAGAACTGGCTGCAAGCTCTCTTCAGCGGAATATCCTTCTGGCTTCATAAAATAACTGTTTCATAAAAAGGGAGCCTGAGGTGCAACAGATTCCTTCACTATAGTTATAACAATGATTTTGCTTCATTATTTTTTTCAAACACAGATAAGTTTTTACATTATTTCCTTTCAAGAATATATCCTTAAATGAAATTTTACTTGTTCTATTTATACTCACCAGCACAACAATTCCCGCAATAACTGCTATTACCACAACTACAATGACAGCAATAATACCAGCTTTTAAGCCATGCATTGAAAATTCAGGTGGTTTTTCATCAACATAGTAGATCAGAGTTTGACCAGGATCCAGATCTAATAGTTCCCCATTCACTCTCAGATCCATTTTGTTAGAAGGATGGAACAAGGATTCACCTTTAACCTATATAGAAAAGAAAGATAATGAGAAAACAATGATCATCTAGAATTACATACCAATTGTATGCAAAAGAACACCAGCCAAAAATCTTTATGGTTTCAGTGATAACAGTCTGATCGATTGAAACTTTTAAAAACTGTATAGGGTGAGCTTACTGGTGCATGCCTTTAATTCTCTAACATCTGGGAGGCAGAGGATAGGAGGATCTCTGTGAGTTGGTGGCCACCCTGAGACTACAAAGTGAATCCAGGTCAGCCTGGGCTAGAGCAAGTCCCTACCTTGAAAAATCATAAAGAAAAAAAAAGTTATATATGTCTGGTTCATACCTGTAATCCAAGAACTGTGGGGGGGGGGAAGCAGTTGGATTAGCCCTGAGTTCAAGGTTAGCCTGATCTACATAAATTAAGGACAGGCTAAACTACAGAGACCTGTCTTAAATTAAAAAAAGAAAACAAAAAGAGAGCTGGGAGATGTCTCAGTGGTTAAAGGCACTGGCTTGCAAAGTCTGGTGGCCCAGGGTTCAATTTCCCAGTAACCCATGTAAAGCCAGATGTACAAAGTGGCGTATGTGCCTGGAAGTTCATTTGCAGGACAAAAGGCACTGGCACGCCTGAGACAGAACAGAAGAAAGTTAGGCAGGTTTCAGGCAGGGGTTGAGGCCCAGTGGGAACCAGAAGATGCCAAATACCAATTTCTCATTCTGACACAAGAATGAAAACTCCTAACTTGGACTAGAACTCCCAGGTCTGACTGACACTGATCTATGATGCCACCTCCTGTCCACAGTTGAACATGCTATGATCCCAGCCCCAGATACGGCGGACTCTGTGATCCATCCTCCAAATTTAGTAACAAATCAAGATTTTTTCTCCACCTACCCGAATTAAACACTATAAAGCTGGCATGTTGACAAGTGTATCTCCTCTTTTTCTGGATTCTCCACTTGTTCTGTGTTACTTGAACTTCCCCCATGTGTGTCTCGGTCCCCAGCCCATCTCGGCCACCTGGCTGGGTGGGGAAGGGAAACCTAACCCTGCCTCTTTAATCCTACTCTCCCTGCTCTATTTTATGGTCCTTAATTTACCATGTGCAGATTCCCATTCTGGATCTGCCACCCAGGTGCTCTCACTTTTCCCTAGCCTCTCTCGATGGGAAAGCATGCGGCCAATGCCAAGTGTGTTCCCCTCTTTTAAACTCTCAGATTGTCCCCTAAATCTCACCTTCCATGGGCTCATAGCCCCTTAAAATCTTTCTTCAAAGCTTCTCTTTCCTTGGAAGCCTCAGTTTCCCTAGCCTTCCACACACAATCCCCAACTTCAGTCTAGCTTCACTGTCTGAGCCTTATTTTCTCTCTACCTTCCACTTTTCTGAAATATGTTTTCCACATAAAAATGTTATAGCCTTCCTTTCCAGGTCCCAATTCCCTTTAAATAAACTCCACAAATTGTGATTTCTCCCCGAATAAACTCAGTAATTCATAATTTGTCCTTGATTCCATCTTTATTATTCTTCATTAAAGATTAGGAAAGAGGGGGCTGGAGAGATAGTTTAGCAGTTAAGACATTTGCCTTGCAAAGCAGAGGACCTGAATTTGATTCCCCAGTATCCACGTAAAGCACAAGGTGGCACATGTGTCTGGAGTTCATTTGCAGTGGTGCACCTCTCTGTCTGCTTCTGCCTCTTTCTCTCTCTCTCTCTCTTAAATAAATATTTTAAATATTAAAAAAGAAAGAAAGAGGCCAGGTGTGGTGGTGCACGCCTTTAATCCCAGCACTTGGGAGGCAGAGGTAGGAGGACTGCCTTGAAGTTATACTCTGATCTCCACAGACATGGCATGGAAAGCACACACACACACACACACACACACACACACACACACACACACGAATGGGAAGATGGCTCAGTAGTTAAAGGCACTTGCTTGCAAAGCCTTCCAGCCCGGGTTCAATTCCCCAGCCACCCATGTAAGCCAGATGTAAAAGGTGTTGCAGGGCTGGAGAGATGGCTCAGCGGTTAAGGCACTTGCCTCCAGTGCCTAAGGCCCGGGGTTCAATTCCCCAGGTCCCACATAGGCCAGACCCATAGGGTGGTGGCCCTGGTGCGTTCTCTCTCTCTCTTTCTCTTTCTCTCTCTCTGCTTGAAAATGAATAAATAAAATATTAAAAAAAAAAGTGTTGCAAACATCTGCTTAAAAAAATCTGCTCATTTGCAGCTATAAGAGCCTTGGTGTACACACACATACACACATGTAAATTTAAAAAAATCTCAATATATATACAATAATATAAGACAGTCTAGGTATATTTGAATGACAGGGAGAACAAAATTCTAACATAATCACACATATGGGGGAAAAGGTGATTGAAGACCTCATATCCATTGAAGTATGATGGTTAACATTATGTTTCTTAAAACGAATAATATAAGTAAATTTATACTTACATCTTTTTCAAAATAATAAGCCACATCAGCTATGTCCACATCATCTTGAGTTTTCTGAGAAGAATTTTGTACGAGATCAATAGTGATAACATTATCCTCATACTGGAGGGAAAATTGAAAAATTAATTTCATTTTCAATTAATTAAAATTATATGGAAAATTATACAGAATATTCAGAATTTAATTTTCTGTACTCTATGTGTATCAGGATCCCTTTCCATTAATGGATAATTAAATTCATCTCTAGTAATTAAGAAACCTAGAGAGATTTCTCAGTGGTTAAAGACACTTGCTTGCAAAGTTTGCTGGTCTAGGATCAATTCCTCAGTACCCAAATAAAGCCAGATGCACAAAGAGGCACATGCATCTGCAGATCCTTTGTGGTGTCAAGAGGCCCTGGCACACCCACACACTCTCTCAAAAATAAAAGCCAAGTATGGTGGCATGAGCCTTTAATCCCAACATTTGGAAGGCAGAGGTAGGAGGATCGCTGTGAGTTCAGAGCCAGCCTGGGACTACAGAGTGTGTTTCAGGTCAGCCTGGGCTAGAATGTGAAACTACCTCGAAAAAAAAAAAAAAAAAAAGAGGAAGGGGAGGGCTGGTGAGATAGTGTAGTGGTTAAAGGTACTTTCTTAAAAAATATAAATGCAAATATAAAATACTTCTTAAAATAATCTTTTAAGGTCTTTAATAAGAATACAATTTAATTACAATGCTCTTTTTAATTAAAAGAGTTAAGGAAGGCTAACTGGATAAGGATTAGTTCTTTAACCACAGAAGAAGAGAGCAAGAACAACTCTAAAAACCTGGTGTTGTGGCGCACACCTTTATCCCAGCACTTGGGAGGCAGAGGTGGGAGGATTGATGTGAGTTCGAGGCCAGCCTAGAACTCACTCTGTAGTTGCAGGTCAACCTGGGCTAGAGTGAGACCCTGTCTCCAAAAAAAAAAAAAGGGGAGGAGGGAAAGTGCTTGCCTGAAAGGTCTAAGGGCCCAGGTTCGATTCTCCAGTGCCCATGTATATAAAGCTGGATTCACAAGGAGGTACATGCATCTGTCTGGAGTTCCTTTGCAGTAGACAGAGGCCCTGGCGTACCCAATTTTCTCTCTCTCTCCCCTCCTCAAATAAACAAACAAAAAGAGAGAGAGAGAAAAAAAAAAAGAAGCTGGGCTTGGTGGTGCATGCCTTTAATCCCAGCATTTGGGAGGCAGAGGTAGGAGGATTGCCATGAGTTCAAGGCCACCCTGAGATTACATAGTGAATTCCAGGTCAGCCTGGGCTAGAGTGAGACCCTACCTCAAAAAAAAAAAAAAAAAAAAAAGCTTTGGGGATGCTATAGAGATATTGCACTTCCTTCCAGGGCAGAAATGTGGTTTTTCCAAGGCTATGGAAAAGAAAACAATGTGGATTTCACATTAAGTTCCAAGACTTATGCTGTTACTACTCACCAAATAGCCTTGATACCCAAATCATATTGCCCAAACTTTTTACTCAAGTTCATTTATCAAAAATTAAACAAATAAATCATACCAGAATATTTGTAATAAATTTTGGGTCCAGTTGGTAACGAGTTCTGATCACCTCCTGAAGAGCACTGTAAATAATTAAAAATCTTTATTTAAAAAATATTGTACCATACAATAGTAGTTCAACTTTTCAATCAGATAACTCAAAGTCAAACTGAAGTTGGTAAAATTTTAATGCCATTTTGCAACTATAAGTAAGTGGTTCAAGCTAGCATCATTCATTGGTCTAGAACTGTTGAGTGCCAATGTGATTGGAAACAGAACTCTTACACAATACATATGAATTATTTATCAATTATAAAGAGAAAATATAACTTTACAGGGAAGAAAGCTGAAAGGCACTTTACCCAGTCACCATGGCTAGTAAAGGGACAAGGTGATATCATGGACCTCCTAATGTGAGTAATGGGAAGGTAACAAGATCACTTAAACAGTTTTCCTGTCAATAACACATAATCTGATGACTCTGAGAAGCCCACACCCATGTTCTACTTTCTTCCATAGCACTTCTTTTCCTTCAATTAATCCTCATGTTTAAAATAGATGTTGTGGTGGTTTGATTCAGACGTCCCCCATAAACTTATGTGTTCTGAATGCTTGATCCCCAGCTGATGGCAATTTGGGAATTAGAACCTTGTTGGAGGTGTGTTGTTGGGGGGTGGGCTTATGGGTGTTATAGCTAGCTTCCCCTTGCCAGTGTTTGACACATTCTCCTGATGCTATTGTCTACCTGATGTTGGCCAGGAGGTGAAGTCCAGCCTCTGCTCATGCCATCGTTTGCCCTGCCATATGAAGCTTCCCATGAAGTCTGTGGGCCAAAGTAAACTCTTTCCTCCCATAAACTGCTTTTGGTTGGGTGCTTTCTGTCAGCAAGGAGAAGTTGACTACAACAGATGTTAAGGGCTGGGAAGATGGCTCAATGAATAAGAGCACTTGCCTCAAGCATGAGGGCCTGAGTTTGATTCCCTGGGACCCACATAAACAGCTGGGCATGGTCACACACACACCTGTAACCCCAGTCCTATAAGAACCTGGAGAATCACTGGGGCTGGTTTCAAGTTCAGAGAAAGAATGTGGGCTCCTCCCACCAGTATCTATACATACACATACATACACAGCACACACTATACATGCAAATAAAAATATTAAAATATCCTTAATAAATCTCAAGTCTGCTTCAAAAAAACACATAGCCTGTTTTTAGTTAAGAATATCAGGGCTGGAGAGATGGCTCAGTGGTTAAGGCCCCAGGTTCAAATCCCCTGTAACCATATAAACCAGAC